>JAYESA010000012.1:31309653-31499653 GCA_036927795.1 Iris macrosiphon
GAAGATATGCCAGGTCTTGATCCAAAGGTGGCTACTCATAAACTCAATATATTACCCAATTCGAAACCTGTGAAGCAACATCAGCGCCGGTTTCGTCCAGATATGATGGATGCCATTGAAGCTGAAATTAAGAAGTTGATAGCCTGCGACTTCATCCGGGAAGAACAACATCCCGACTGGGTCCCCAATATTGTCCCGGTCATGAAAAAAAATAGGAAAGTACGTGTCTGCATAGATTACCGAGATCTGAATGCGGCTTGCCCCAAGGATGAGTTTTCTCTTCCCATCACAGACGTCATGATCGATAATACATGCAGTTTCGAACGCATGTCTTTCATGGACGGATTTTCAGGATATAATCAAATCAAGATGCATCCTGAAGACGAGAAGCATACTGCCTTTCGGACACCATTGGGGGTATATTGTTATACGGTTATACCCTTCGGATTGAAGAATGTTGGAGCTACGTACCAACGAGCTATGAGTAACATATTCCACAAACATTTACGCAAAATAGTAGAATATTACGTAGACGATATAGCTGTCAAAAGTTGCCACAAGGATAATCACATCCAAGACCTGAAGACAGTGTTCGAGTTGATGCGCCAACATCAACTCAAAATGAATCCTACAAAGTTCTTTCTGGGTGTATCAAGGGGCAAATTCCTGAGATTTGTCATAACCGCCAAAGGCATTCAAGTAGACCCTGATAAAGTCAAGGCCATTTTAGAAATGCGACCACCCCATAATCTGAGAGAACTCAGGGGATTTTAAGGTCGTCTGGCTTATATCCGGAGATTTATATCCAACCTCTCTGGGAGATGTCAGCCTTTTTCTCGTCTCATAAAGAAAGGTGTATCCTTCGTATGGAACGAAGCCGGTCAGCAAGCGTTTAATGATATCAAATGCTACCTCACTAGTCCGCCAGTTCTGGTGCCTCCCTTCATAGGAAGACCATTCTTGCTGTACGTTCGAGCGATAGATCATTCTCTGAGAGCTCTTCTCGCACAGAAGAACGATATGGGTCATGAACAGGCTATGTACTACCTCAGCAGGATGATGGTCAGAGCCAAACACCGATACAATCCAGTGAAAAAAAATGCTTGGCTCTGATGTTCGCTATCCAGAAAACCCAACACTATGTCACGGGACAGACTATTCATATCATCTCCAGGATCAATCCTCTTCGGGTACTGATGAACAAGCCAAGTGTTTTTAATTCCTGACTCGCGACTTGGGCGATGTTATTAACACCGTATGATATGGTGTACGTCCCCCAGAAGTCCATTAAAGGCCAAGCATTGGCTGATTTTCTAGCTGCTCATCCGATCCCGTAAACCTCCAGATTATACGAGGATATTCCCGACGAAGTTGCAGAATGTAATTCCGCAATGGAAGATGATACATGGCAGCTATTCTTCGATGGTGCCTCCAGGACTGGTCCCAGGGGAAACATGATTTCAGGAGTAGGAATTGTCCTAGTTACTCCTGATAAACTCGTCATCTATCGAGCATATTCTCTTAGCGAGCTCTGCTCTAATAACGTGGCAGAATATAACGCCCTACTAATCGGGCTCCAAGTCGCTAAAGAATTAGACGTCGAATACCTAGAAGCTTTCGATGATTCTCTGTTGATCGTCAATCAAGTCAGAGGAATATATGAAGTCCAAAATCCAAACCTCATCCCTTATCACCAAGCAACGATCGAAATAGCCATATCTTTCAAAGGGTTCTTCCTAGAGCATGTGCCTCGATCTCAGAATCTGGAAGCTGATGTCCTAGCCAGTCTAGCTGCAGATTTAGCTATTCCTATAAGAAGGCAGAATTCGGTGATCCTTCTTAACAGATATTTATTCTATGTGAAAAACAACGTTCACATAGAACGCAGCTACACTGTGAACACAGATCTTCCAAAGAGAGACTAGAGAAGTCCCTTTATAGATTTCGTAGCATACGGAATCTTACCAGAAGACCCTAAAGAAGCAGTATCCGTCAAAAGACGATCATTACGCTTATATTTCGATGCATCTTCATAATGTCTATATCGTCAGACTTATGACAGACTATTATTATGATGTCTCTCTGGTAATGAAGCACAGCAGATTATCTGTGAAGCTCATAATGGCGTATGAGGAGCGTATCAACCCCATCCTAAGCTATAGGATTATATCAGGAGGATGGGTTATTACTGGCCTACTATGATCACAGATGCAATAAAATATGCAAGACAATACAAAGCCTGCCAGGTTCATGCAGATTTTATACATCAACCTTCTAAACATTTACACCCTACAGTGGCATCATGGCCTTTTGAAGCATAGGGTATGGATATCATTGGTCCTATTCATCCATCTTCTTCCAGAGGTCATCGGTTCATATTAGCCATCACGGATTATTTCTCCAAATGGGCGGAGGCAATCCCTCTTATTGAGGTGAAGACATCTAACATGATCAGCTTCATCAAGCATCATGTCATTTATCGCTTTGGGATTCCCCAAAGGATAATTCATGACAACGGGCCTCAATCAGCCAAGCGTTCTACCAATTTTGCGATAAAAATTGGATACAAAATGTGGCCTCTACGGCATACAATCCTGCTGCTAATGGTTTGGCGGAAGCTTTCAACAAACCATTATCAAACTCTTAAAAAAGTTTGTCTCTTCGAACAAAAGAGATTAGAACGAGAAGCTAGGAGAATGTATTTGGGCATACCGTACAATGGTTCGAGCAACGACGGGTTGTACCCCATTCTCATTGGTTTACGGGAGTGAAGCAGTTCTCCTTATCGAAATTCAAATTCCGTCACTCAGAATAGCAGTGGCTAATGAGCTGAAACAGGAAAATAATGACCTATTAAGGCTTCAAGAGCTTGAAGGATTAGATAAAAAATGCCTCTAAGCTCAACAGCGCATCGCGTTCTACCAAGCACGTATTTCCAAAGCTTTTAATCAAAAAGTAAAGGAAAGAGTGTTCAAAGTTGGTGAGCTCGTTCTAGTCGTCAGAAGGCCAATGATCATTACTCACAAGAGTAAGGGTAAATTCCAACCCAAATGGGAAGGCCCTTATGTGATCGAGACGACGTTCTCAAACGGTGCTTACAGATTAGCCAAGCCTAATGGAGACTTGTTAATGGCTCCTATCAACGGCAAATTCCTGAAGAGGTACTATGCTTAATCTTCTTTGCTAAATGGAGTATGGTTGGGATCTCATTCTGACAATACTACTTCCAAAACAAAACTAGTTGGATCATATTCTATCATGTCCATGTAACCTCTGAATAGATATGTTCAACTAATTTGGAACTTCAAGACCTATCACGTCCATATTACCTCTGATAGTGTTTTGTGTACAAATTTTAGTTGGAGCATATTCTATCATATCCATATAACCTCTGAATAGATATATCCAGCTAAAGCTTACCGAAAGTATATCACGTCCATATTACCTCTAATATCACTTTCACCCTAGCCTGTCATTTATATTCCAAAATAATGGGTCCACAAAGTCAGATAAAGTCTCTTTTTTATTCCAAAAAAGAGTAAAGTTACATATGAAAAAAAGAAAGAAAGAAAAAGTACATCATTTGGGGGGAGCAGTTAAGTCGCAAATCTGTCGCGCCAGAGTAACCATTCTCTCATCCCTCGAGTTCAAGACGTCGGCGCGAGCCCGCTCCAACCTTGTCGCATCATTGTTCAAAGCAGATAGCTCGGACCTAGCACGTATAAAACTTGCATGGATGACACCCACATGTGTCAGGTTCTGCTGAGCAGTCTCCATACGATCCTTCAGCACATCTCGGATTGCCGACAAAGAGAGAGCCTTCGCTTCTGCTTGAGCGAGCTCATCTTTCAATTTGCGGACCCTCGTTGTCTCTTTCTCATTTTTGGCTTCGTACTGAGTCAGCTGGGGAATGACATACTGCAATTCTGTACGCTCTTGATCCATCTCCTGCTGCTGTTCCTGGATGGATTTGTTCAGGGATTCTATTTGCCCAACAAGCTCTGCAGTTAAGGAGTCATACCTAGCTTGAACGAGACCGTCAATGCTGCCTCGAGATAGCTGCAAATATTCGTTAATGGTTGTTCCAAACCATTAACTATCTGCTCTAGGGTATCATCTCTCCCAGTGTCGTCAAAATCTCTGATCGGCACTATTACAAACTGGGAGGACCTCCTCAGAGCCTCGAAGCCTAGATTCTTCTCCAGCACCATTGATATCAGTATTTTCAAGGTGGTGTAGAAAATACTAGTATACTGCTGTCAGCATGGCTTGATCCAAATGGACACTGGGAGTGGCTACAATATCGGCGAATCCCCATCCAGGAATGACTGCAGACGATGTTGCCACAGTCGTCGCCTCAACAAATGGTGAGACAAAAGAAGGAGCACCAACAACGGACGAAGTGGCCGGCGTACTCAAAGGAGGCATTATCGTAATGACACGCTCATCCTCCTCTCGAGATATCGAAACTATTTCGGGCGAGTCGGCACCCGAAAATGTCTTCTCTTCAAAGTCAGGCACCTCCGTGCCATAGATAGGAGCTGAAACAGAACCAAAAGGCGCGTCGACGCTATCCTCCCTGTAGATGTCTTCCCCTGAAAATAAGACAAGAGAAAGTTAATATCAACCTGATATTAATTTTTCTAAAAAGAGGCATAAAGACGACATTTACCCATGGCCGATGGTATATATGTCGCGTTTGCAGCCAGTACAGCTAAATCATTTCTTAATGATGCTAAGCGAGCTGTCATACCTGGAGAAGGGGGTGTGCCAACTGACATTGGCAGGTATTCTTCCGAGTCTTCACCCAGATCCAATCGAGGTTCATCAGGTGGAATCTCATTGGGTATACTTACAGACGCGGCAGGGATTTCTCCCGTTGCTGATCTGGATAAAGATATCCTTATTTTGCTCGGCCTCGAAGGCGATCTCGTACCACTAACTGAAGCGGTAGCAGCGACAGCAGCCTCGAGCAAAGATTCTCTGGCACTGCCAGCCGAAATCGTAGAGGTTCCCTCTCTAAAAGACGAGGACCCTCTAATCAAAGGATCATCCCCAACAGGGGAAACATCAGGCTCACTTCTAGGAACCTCAGGGTGGGAAGTCCTGACAGGATCACCAACCGTCTTCTTCTTCTTCTTGCGAGGGAAATTCTCCTTCAGAACAGGAGCCCTTCGCTTACCAGAGATAACGAGGCTCTGCAGGTGGAGGTATTTTGCCTCTCGGTACTACCAACAAAGGCTCATCTGGATTGACAGAATCTTCATCCTCGTCAGAGGAGACTGATGGGACTTCGTCTCTTCCCGCTGACTTAGAAGAGTGCATCCTAAAACTTGCATCCTAAAACTTCTACACATATCAAAATCGTGATGGAAGGTATTGGTTGCGACATAAAATTGGGCGTACGAATGGAGGATGCGCAACTCCATGGAGAGTGAAGTCACGGGCACGGTAAAAGCTGCTCCAGTGTAACCCATTATGAAGTACCATCATCCTCTCGCTCCATCAATAAGTCTACCCCTGGACTTGAAGCTGGTGACGGCATTGCCCACGTGCAATTGGTCATACCCAAACTGCCTGGCGAACCGACTAGGCAGGTAGGGCTCCAAGAAGCATTGGTCTTCACTTCTGTACAATAAATGGGAAGGTCTAATACATATCAACCAATTAAAAGCTTCAGGAGAAAGAATGGTCTTCCCTTCACCTGAGTCCTGAAGCCTGCTTCCCTGTTGATTGAGATGTACAGAGGGGACGGTGCAGAAGAGCTTCCAGCTTTGAGCAAAATTTAGTGCCCGCCGACAGTCTAAAATTGTGGTCACGTTCCAGGTAGAATTCTTGTAATTCAACAAGAAATTACTCCCCGAACTGCTGCCAGGGCCGGGAGATATCACCCTGGGGTTATGGAGAATTAACCATCCCATCAAATACATGAACGATAATTCTACCCTGGAAAAGCTGTCACTCCAAGTTTTATCGGCAAGCAGCCCATCAGTAAGGGCCCCCAGGCCAGCTTGTATGCGACATACCATGGCAGGTAGCAAGCCCAGTCTTGCCCCGAATACCAGACGCACTATAGGCCATAAGGTGTTGCGATGAATGCGATCCGAAGATGCAATACCGGGTGCCACCAGTTAACACAGCCATATAGAGAGGAAGCCAGCCAGTTGAGCTTCCTTGGATAGAGGCCTGCGGCAATGCATCAACTAATTATAGGCCTTAGTGCCCAAAGGATTTTTTCCTATCCTTTCATCGATAATCTGATCCGGAGCCCCAGCATCTTCCATATGATCATCGACTACCTGAGCACTAAGCACGCTCAGAAAGTTCAAAGGCCTATCCCTGCTATCAACAACTTTGTCTGGCTTAGCAGTCCTAGCCTGATGGAAGAAGAGGTATGATGCCCATTTGTTAGTATGAGCCAAATCAGAGGGCTCATTATAAAAGGCGGTGCAAGGAAGGTAGTGACACATCAGCTCCTGATACACTGCCACTACCCGAGGGTCTGTATCCTCTAGCTCCCAGTTTGTGGGAACATACTCTTCATAAGGAGTATCTCCCATTGGCAGTCTTGAAATCTTTACCATTTCGTGAAGGCCAATCCTAACTCCCCTAGTGGAGTGGCGAAAGTCCCGGTGAACGAGATATATCGCTCCATCAAAGCCAAAAACAGGTTGGGGTTGAGAGGTAACCCAATACTGGTGGCATTCACAACCAAGTACAGACCAATGCTCTCCAGCTCAGTCTAAAAATGCTTCAGGGCCCAGTCAGCTAAATGAGCCCAACGAAGATTTGTAGGGGTAACCCACCCATTGGTCCGAGGATTAACCGTGGGGTATACTCCTCCATGACCCATTAAGTCATTGCAGAAAGTCGGCAATTGAATTGCTTGGAGCAGCGAAGTGTCTTCACTCGGGACACTGCCCGGATACAATTTCCTGAACGGCATGACCGAGCCGTAAGGACGGCTTATAAATGACCCTTGGTCGGATCCTTTCTGGTAAAATATCTTCCCCGGCTGGCCGTGAAGATTGGGAGTCAGGATCCACGACATCCTCCTGGGATGTGTGGCATGGAAGAATACCGAGATAGGATAATCTCTCAGCATCCTGGGCAGATACAGGACCAAGCCCCCGGCAGAAAAAACCCAGTTTTCTTTCTTGGGCTTCGTCTGGGATTTTTAGTCATATCCCCGAAAAGAAAAGCCGGTTTTATATATTGTGCCCCGTCTATATACGCCAGGGGCTCTCCGTTGATCATGCTCAACAGCATTCGCTCTCCTTGAGACGATATCAGGATTCCCCTTCCTTCAGGATATTGGGGTCCAGAAATAAGAAATGTCACATGGGACAAATCCTCCAGGTAATTAGAATGCAGCATCCCAGCAGCAGAACCCATTACCTCAGCAAACGGAGATGCATGCAAGTTAAATACAAAGTGCAAGAAAAATACGTCAGTTTCTATACTAGACCTCATAATCTTGCAACTTATGTCAAAAAGCAACAATCTGGGCTTTTATGCCAAGACTGTAAGAACTTGACTTTTTACGCTGGAATCTCATTACAAGGCATAAAATTCAAGATTGGCAGTATACACAAAAATTTGACAGTCTGTATTTTATGCCAGATTGCCAAAGTTTGAGTTATTACGTCGGAATTCTCATCCAGAGCGTAACACTCAAAGTTTGTAGTATACGCCAATTTTTGACAGTCAAAGCTTTTTACGCCAGACTGTGAAAATGTGGAGTTTTTACGCTGACACATTAGAAATGTGGGCGTAAAAGATGAAATATCTCTGTGCATCATCTTCCTCAAAGAGGGTATCAGCACAGGAGATGACCTAGCGCGTTCACGTACAACGTGTGCGAAGGGTTTTCTTCGTTCTTGTCATCCCAAAAAACTTTACCTATAACGCCCGGTGCACAGCTCGTCGGTGGGACACTTCGTTCAGTGCGAGGTTCGCCCTACCCGACGGGAGTCGCTCTTGCTTGGGCAAATGAGCGAGAAGAGGAGTCAGCCTTCTTTCCCTTAGAGGAAGAAATTTGTTTTGGTGCCATTGCTAAAAACTCAGAATGCCCAGAGAGGAAACGAAGGAGAGAACTCAAAGAGACGAAAGTTTTCTTTTGCAAAACATAGGTGAAGAGTCTTCTCTCTGAAAGCCTTGGGATATATATAGAGTTCAGATGGACTCCTCAAATCCCTAACCAAATCCGATATTTAATATTCGATTATGATTGGGGACTACGTCAACCTATTACTTAGGGAAGGCGGACAGTCAGCGAATTCAAAAAGTTTTCGTGCAAAGCAGATTCGTGGTTTTACGCCAAGGAGCTTTTTACGCTCGGTAGCTACAAATCTACGGTTTTACGCTCAGAGGCTATAAGTCTATAGTTTTATGCCCGGATGCTTTTATGCTCGGTAGCTTTTACGCTCGAGAGGCTACAAACCTACGACTTCACACTCAGAGGCTACAAATCTATGATTTCAAGCTCAGAAGCTTTTTTACGCTCAACGGGGACAAATCTACGACTTCACGCTCGGAAGTTTTCTTTACAGAGGCTACAGATCTACAGTTTTACGCTCGGATGCTCTTACGCTTAGCAGCTTTTACGCTCGAGAGGCTACAAACTTATGATTTTATGCTCATCTATATTACAGATCTATGACTTTCCGCATATCTGAAAATACACAAGCCAGAATATACGTATATCTGAACAAATCTCAAGGCGGTCAATTGCAAGGGTTCACGCAGAAGATGCTCCTCTTTGACCTCAAAATATCCCAAGTACCCAAAGTATACAGAGTTCAGCATGGAAAATAACTCTTCTTCTTGGGTCGACTGGAGTTTTATCCAAAATCCAGTCTGAATATTTCCTCTATAGTTCAAGATAGTGACTCAGTTTTGACGGCCATTTTTTGCCCTATTTTAAGGGATTTTTGGGAAATCATTCTTGAAGATGATAGTCTGAACAAAAATTCTTCTTATCAGAAGTGACAGTTCAGAATTCTATATAGTTCCTCATTTCTAACAGCAGGACTGTTCAAATTTTCGACTTAAATGCTAAACAAGCTTTCTGCGCATCTTCAGTTATGCGTAAAAGACAGGACGGGACCAAATACTCTTTTTATCAGAGTCGGCGTAAAGTCTTCAAAACGTGTTGAAGCTACACATATTCAGACTTCATCACAGAAAAAAATGGCAAATAATCAGATGCGCAAAAGAAGACGATTTTATTAAATCATGATTACATATGAGGGAAATCCAGTCTACAAAAGGTTTTTGTCATCTTCAACATATGAGGGAAATCCCGTCTACAAAGGGTTTCTCATCCTCATTTAAAGATCACGCCCAAAATCTGTTCTGCCAGGTTCTCGCATTGGGGGATATCTTTATCCGTCTTCTGCAGCAGTTCATCGACTTCCACAGTCGATGAACAAGAAAATAATTAATAGCGGGAGGATACAAAATTGGACATGTATCAATTACGCAAGCCCATCCTCCATACGCCATGATAGATTGAGTTAAGGTTTTAGACCCAACTCAATACTGGAAGACAGGGCTAGTTTTTCTGCTCTCGTCCATGAACAACGTGAAAAAATACAGCTTGCAAGCTGTGTGGTCGAATGTGACTCTTCCTCTCTCCTGGACGAATCGCCATATGAAGTTGCTGATTATCCCGAGCAAAGGAAGCTATGATATCCTTCCATGATCCATCGTTGCAGAGGACAGTTGCTCAAAGATGCCTCCTTTTTCGGCTCCTTACATGCTGGAAGAACATGATCTTCTTCTTCCTCAAGTTGACCTGACGAACTCCGGCAATCATCTCTGTGTGGTAAAAGAAATCTTGGAAGAATAGGTTAACTCCTCAGCCTTTATATAGGCAAAAGAGAACACACCAAATCCCAACAAATCCCTAAAAATCTGCCAAGAAATCAGCCTCAAAGAACGAGTCAGACTTGACCGTGTCATGCTTCATTCAAAGTGTTTCAAATTACGAGGAATTTGAAAACTTTGAATGGGGTCTTGTAGAAGCATGAAAAATACGCCGAAGAGTTATACGCAGCATTTTAGTGCTGGGCTACATAAAATATGACTTAAAAGCCATCAGCGTACAACAGAGCTTTGTCGCTAGTATAGCGTAAAATATAATCTCAAGGACAGTCCACATAATACAATATTTCCAGGCTGTTTCAGCGTAAAAAGGGTATTATACCGCCTCTATGGCGTAAAACTCATCCGCTTTTAATGCATCATGGAAGTGTACGAGGAACGCTTCGTATTCCTCGAATGAATCTGTCAGATCATGCAGTGAACCTGGCGTCTGACTCCTGACAAAGAGTACTGCACGACTATCCAGACGACGGCTGTAATGATAGTACGACACAGCGACCCAAACCGTCGTTTAGTGATGGTTCCCTGATACAAAGTGCTTTTACGCATACAAGAGAATACGCAGCCCAGTTTCACACAGGCAGATGTGAGCTTTTTATGCTCCACAGAAGACAAACAGACTGCCACGTCAAAAGCTGCTCTTCGTACAGAGCTCGAGGCACGTCTCTGCATTTAATGCTCAGAATAGTGGCAGATCCTCGAGGCACGTCTCTGCATTTAATGCTCAGAATGGTGGCAGATCTTCGAGACACGCCTCTGCATTTAATGCGCAGGATGGGGCAAATCTCTGCATTTAATGCAAGAGATTTGATTATATCTCCAAAGACTGGGCAAGCCATAATTACGGCTAATACGTCCATATCACAACCCTGTGCATTACGCCACCGGGCTATTTTCAGCTATAAGGAGCACACTGTACGCTATCTCCTTGAAATACGCCAACTTAGGCTATATTTGCATTTGCGCGTGATAAAGGCTATTTTGTCCAGAATATGCTCAAGGCCTCAGTCAAAGAAGGAGGAACAACTATCTTTTATGCTAGCTACCTATCCATACAGCATCAGGCTTCTATGCCTATAAGGCTTCTACGCCTATTTGGCTTCTACGCCAACCTGACAACTATTTGGCTTCTACGCCATGGTGACAGTTATTGGCTTCTACGCCAACCTTTTCTACTCGAGGGGCAGTTACCTACGTAGCTCTCATGCCGTGATCTTCGCAACAGTTATACGCATTTTCTCATCATGGGATACGCGTCACACGCTTATTCAGACAATCATTTATACGTGGGTGGCAGTTATTATAACAGCCGTATAAAAAGTGTCATACTCTCCACTGTCCGGCTTTTACGTCGATTGGACGGTTACTATCACTAAAACCCTATAAATAGAGACCGCTATGGACAGAGGTCCAGGGTCGAAAGGTCGGAAATTGATTTTTTGAGAGAGAAGAATCTAGAGTACAGATAGAGAGTAGTGATCGACGATTTTGGCATCAAGTATCCACTCCCTTCTGTAATCTTTGAAGCATCTCCTTCTTCTACGACACTTCTTCGTCATCGTATGGTCCAAGGGACAAAGTGATCGACTGCAGATCAGACTCCTGTAGTAATATTTACCCAGATTAAAATTTGTACTTAACATCCTTGTATAGGATTAATAGTACTTCTTATTTATAAACCTAAGAAAGGATTTTGTATAAACCTAGTTTTATTTCTTCCATTTATTATCAAATACACGCGTAAAATAGAAGCTCCAGAACTATACGCGTAAAACATGACATCAGAGATGTCAGCATAAAGCAGCGCTCCAAGCCTGTTTTGGCGTAAAAGGTTGCTACATCGCCCCTCCGGCGTAAACTATGTCTGCTTTTAATGCAGCGTGAAGTTGTATGAAGAACTCTTCGTATTCCTCGAATGAACCTGTCAGATAGAACAGTGAACCTGACTCCTAACAAAGAGTACTACACGACGATCGAGAGGACGGTTGTAATGATGATTCGACACAGAGACCCAGACTGTCATTTAGTGGCAAATCCTTGATATAAGTCATTTTTACACATTCAAGGAACACGCTGCCTATTTTTACACAGGCAGAAATGAGCCTTTACGCTCAAGATGAGATAAAACCAAACGCCACGTTAAAAGTTGTTCTTCATACAGAACTCGAGGCACGTCTCTGCAGTTAATACGCGAGATGGGGGAAGATCTCTGCATTTAATGCATGAGATTTGGTTCTACTTTTAATGACTGGGAGAGCTAAAATTAGGGCTAATATGCTCACATCATTATTCCTGCATATTACGCCAAACCAGGCTATTTTCAACTATAGGAGCACGCCGTATGCTATCTTCTCAAAATACGCCAACTCATGCTATATTTGTATGGTACATGATAAGGATATTTGGCCCAGAATACGCTCAAGATCTCAGTCAGGAAGGATAATTGGCTAGTTTATGCTGGTTACCTATTACCTATGCAGCATCAAGCTTTACGCAGAATTTTGCTTTTACGCCAACAAGACAGCTACTTGGCTTTTACGCCAACGAGACAGCTATTGGTCTTTTATGCCAACAAGACAGCTACTTGGCTTTTACGCCAATGAGACAACTATTGGGCTTTTACGCCAACAAGATAACTATTTGGCTTTTACGCCAACGAGACAGTTATTTGGCTTTTATGCCGACCATCCTTACGCAAGGGGCAGTTACCTACGTGGATTGCATGTCGTGGTCTTCGAGAAGCAGTTATATGCGTCACCTCATAATGGGACACGCGTCACATGCGGATTCAGGAGATCATTCACACGTGGGTAGCAGTTATTATAACCGCCGTGTAAAAGGTGTAACTCTCTCCACTAATTGACTTCTACATTACCTGATCAGTTACGGTGACTGATCTCTATAAATAGAGATTTCCAGTCACAGGAGAAAGGGTCAGCGAGAGCAAAAGTCGAGAAAAAGGTCGAAAGAGAGCACATACAGAGAGTGTTGATTGATAACTTTGGCAACGAGAGTTCAATCCCTCCTGCAATCTTTGAAGCTTCTTCTTCTTCTACAATACTTCTCCATCATCGTGTGGTCCAAGGGACAAAGTGATCGACCGCAGATCAGACTCCTATAGCAATATTTCTCCAGAATTATTTTTTTTGTACTTAACATCCTCGTATAGGATTAATTGTACTCTTTTTTTTTGTAAACAAAGAAAGGGTTTCGTATAAACCTAGTTTTATTCTTTTGTTTATCATCAAACAAGGTCCATGACAAAATTCCACATACACGTGGAACCCACGATGAAGGAAAAATCCCTAAATCGCCCGAAATATCCAAATCTCTGTGATACGACCTCACATATCCGAACGGGGACATGTACTTACCCTTAAGACACCCAAGCACGTCTACCTAGGTCCGTCTAACCTAGGGCAATATCCAAAATTGGGCCATTCTCGGATTTTACCTAAAATTGACACAAAATCCTATGCCAAAGTCTCCAAACACATCCAAACAATTTTTAACTTCCTCCCATGGGTAGCTCTAAGGTCTAGAAAGGTTCTAAACTACTAATTATACTATATTAGAGCAATCACTAAGAGGATAGTTAGGGTTTACCTCTTGGGAATTGGAATCCTAAGGCCAAAGTCTCCAAAAACCCTAGAATTCTTCACACCAAGCCCCCAAGCCCCCAAGCCTCCAAACCAAGCTTCTACACCAAATTTAGGCTGTACACACTTGGAATAGAGAAAATTAAAGGGAAGTGGTGAAGAAGGAGAATGGATAGTGGAAGAATGAAGTGGGAAAAAGAAAATGAAGAAGAAGAAATAAAAAGAAAGGGAGGGAGGGGGAGGGGGCATGTAGGGAAAAGTGGGGTTAGGGTTTGATGCTTAAGCACAAAGACCAAAATACCCTTAAATCAAGTCATCTAAACTAGGATTTAGGTTTAGGGTTTCTTAAATGCATTCTAACTAATCTAAAATACTCCAACTAACTAATTAAAATATAAATAACTATTCTATACCAATAAATAAGTCTGACAAGGGTGTTGGTTGGGTCTGACATCGGTCCACTAGGGTCTGACATGGGTCTAAACTAGCCAAAATCCTAAAATAACCAATAAAAATAAATATATCCAACTAATTAAATATAAATATAATTATTTATGATCAATACACAATTTACTAAATTAAAATAAAAAGAAAATTCTATTTTTAGAATTGGGTAGTGACAGAGGAGGCATCGTACCGGTTACCAGCACTATTAGAACGTGCTCGATAGTCTTGTGTGGTCGGGAGATAAGAGTACAATTTTTAGTATTCTTGATGCCAAACTTTGACGTTGTGCTAGGCATGGACTTGTTGAGCCAGTACAATGCCAACTGGATTGTCGGAGGGGTAGCGTCATTTTTAGACCGCCATATCACCCGGAGTTCGAGTACATGCGGGGCACCATCGAGCAAGGAGTAGGATAGATAGCTGGAGCTTACATGGCCATGGAGATGGCAACCCCACCGATAGTTACAGAGTTCGAGGATGTTTTTCCGGAGGAGTTGCCAGGCCTACCGCCGGATAGCGAGGTGGAATTCACTATTGAGTTGGTACCCGGAGCAGCGCCGGTATATTCGAATGTGTACCTGTTGGCGAAGAAGGAACTGGATGAGCTAAAGCTACAGTTAGAGGAGTTGCAGATCAAAGGATTTGTCCATCCTAGTGCATCGCCCTGGGGAGCACCAGTGTTGTTTGTACCAAAGAAGAATGGGATATTCCGTATGTGCATTAATTACAGAGCCCTTAATGCTTTGACTATCAAGAACAAGTACCCCCTGCCACGGATTGATGATTTTTTTGACCAGCTGACATAAGCAGTGGTATTTATGAAGATCAATTTAAGATCAGGTGATCATCAGGTAAAGGTACGAAGAGAAGATATTCTAAAGACGATGACTCGTTATGGTTACTATGAGTTCTTGGTGATGCCTTTTGTACTAACGAATGCGCCTACAGTATTTATAAACCAGATGAACAGAGTCTTCCATAAATATTTGGACCAGTTCATGGTAGTCTTCATCGACGACATCTTGGTGAATTCAAAGAGCCACGAGGAGCACGGAGAGCACTTGAGATTAGTGTTGGAAACGCTGAGTCGTGAGAGGCTCTATGCCAAGCTGAGCAAGTGTGAGTTCCTCCTAGGCTGTGTCTCTTTTTTTGGACACGTTATCTCAGGAGATGGTATTTCGGTAGATCAAGCAAAGATTTTATAAGTAGAGACGTGGCCGATCCCTAACAACGTCTCGGAGGTGAGGAGTTTCCTAGGACTTGTCGGATATTACCAGAGGTTCATAGAGAATTTTGTAAGAATCGCAGAGCCGATGACCCGCTTGACCCGCAAGGAGCAGGAGTTTATTTGGACAGAGGAGTGTCAGACGACGTTCGATGAGATAAAGAAACGTCTGACTATGGCACCTATCTTGACTATACCTTCTGGACCCGGAGGATTCGTGATCTACAGTGATGCGTCTGGGAAGGGATTATGTACGTCTTGATGCAGCATGGGAAGGTTGTAGCCTATGCCTCTAGACAGCTGAGGACCCTTGAGAAGAACTATCCCACTCACGACTTGGAGCTTGCCGTAGTAATCTTTGCCCTGAAGCTTTGGAGGCACTATCTATACGGAGAGCGATTAGAAATATTCATAGATCATAAAAGCCTGAAGTACATCAATACTCAAAAGGACCTGAACTAGAGACAAAGACGTTGGCTCGAGGTAATAATAGAGTTTGAGATTGAGCTACAGTACCATCCAGGAAAGGCCAACATGGTAGCTAACGCATTGAGCAGAAGGTCCATGGCATTATTTTTGACTACCGAGCAATATTTGTTGAGAGATCTAGAGCAGTTGGGTATAGAGGTCATTATGCCCGGAGTAGATGGCCAGTTGTCAATTTTTCAGGTACAATCGATATTGGTTGAGAGGATCAAGGCTTTCTTGCCAACATATGCTATATTCTAGAGGCTTCGACAGAGGACAAAGGCCGAGATGCAGATAGAATTGTGCATACACGAGGACGAGACTTTGAGATATGGAGATCGTCTCTATGTTCCGAATAGAGAACTTTGTCAGGAGCTGATGTCAGAGATGCACAGTTCAGAATACTCTATTTATCTAGAAGGCACAAAGATGTACAGAGACTTGAGGCATTACTTTGGTGGCATGGAATGAAGAGGGAGATAGCCTGATTTATGGTGAAGTGCCTGGTGTGTCAGCAAGTCAAGGCTGAGCATCAGAGGTCTGCAGATTTACTTCAGCTGCTCCCGATACCTGAGTGGAAATGAGAGCAGATTACTATTGACTTTTTTACGGGCTTCCCGAGGAGTCCTAGTGGTTACAATACGGTATATGATCGTGGATCGACTAACCAAGTCCGCTCACTTTTTACCTTTCAGATTTGGGCAGTCTACAGAGGTCTTAGTAGATATATATATATGGAAGATCGTGCGACTGCATGGAGTCCCAGTCAATATAGTGTCTGACAGGGATACGAGGTTCACAACTTACTTTTAGCGGAGTATGCAAAAGAGTCTCGGTATCCGCCTGAAGTTTAGCACATCGTATCACCCGCAGACAGATGGCCAGTCTGAGCGCACCATTCAGACGCTAGAGTACATGTTGAGGGCGTGCATGCTTGATTTCAGTGGATCATGGGAGGACCATTTATATTTGGTCGTATTTTTCTACAATAATAGCTCTCAAGCGAGCATTTAGATGGCTCCCTATAAAGCATTGTATGACAGGAAGTATCGTTCCCCAGTGTGCTGGAGTGATAAGGGCGAGAGACAGATTCTTGGACCAGAGTTGGTTATTCGTACAGTAGAGAAGGTAAAGAAGATCCAAGGGCACCTGCAAGCAGCACAGGACAGACATAAGAATTGGGCAAATGTGCATGGACGACCCCTAGAGTTTCAGGTTGGAGATCATGTATTTCTGAAAATCTTGCCTACCTGAGGAACCATCAGGTTTGGAGGCAGAGGAAAGCTGAGTCCGAGGTACATCAGACCATTCAATGTGTTGGAGCGCATCAGAGAGGTTGCTTACAGATTAGCATTGCCACAGACATTAGAAGGAATTTATGACGTCTCCCATGTATCTCAGCTAAAGAGGTACATGCCAAATTTGAGTCATATGCTTGACCACTCGGAGATCACTGTCGGACAGAGTTTATCATATCAAGAGGAGCCAGTAGAGATTCTGGACCGAAGCAAGAAGGTATTGCAATGTCAGACTATCCCTTTAGTTTGTATCGCATGGAGGCATCATGCACTAGGTGAGTCGACATGGGAACGAAAGGATGATAATCGGCAGAGTTTCCTCCATCTCTTCGAAGGCCTAGGTATGTAGTAGCTTTTAATTTCAGTCAATAGTTTTTACCATATGTCTGTTTTAATTTTGAGGACAAAATACTCTAAGGAAGGTAGATTATAAACCCCCTCGACCAAATTTAGGTCTACTTAGCTTAGATAGAGAAGACTAGGGTTAGTTGAAGCCAATTATAATTAGAACACAGCATTTTAGATTTATTGTGCAATATTTGTATCAGTTAGTGCACCTTATCATTGTTTTGATATTTGGAGTGCTACACTAGCATTTGCTTTCAAACAAAGTTCACACAATTTTTTTAGACGTGCCTGCCAACCTTCCTTTTCGACCCTTGTGTAACTTATAAATACTCTCTCTTGTGCTTCATTTTAGTCACACAATATTCGTTACAAACGTCCATTTTTAAATCTAAATAAATCTAACTTTGCATCTTTGTCCGTTCCAATTGAAATTGGAGACACAATCTCGACCTATTTTGTGCAACCTGAATTATGATAATATTCTATTCTGAGCCTACTACGTCTATGACATTTGTGTCTCACCCAATTTTAACCCTATATATTTCCAATTAATTAAAGAGCACCACTTACACTAATTTTAATTAAATTTATGTAAGAACCCAATCTAACCCAAAACTAGACCCAACTCCAACCCAAACCCCCATTCACACCCTCAAGGTTCATACTAAATAACACACACCATTTTAACCCATTATATCATACAAACATGGTGTTTTGTCTCATCCAATCCCAAATTCCATTATTTGTACAATTTTCCAATTATTAGGGACCTTTATAAAAAAATACAATGAGGTGTCCACCCCCCATTGGATCCAAGTCATGAAGAAATTATTCTCCCCCCTTTGACCGGTCCACCCAAATTTCCCCTCCATTTGTTCTACTTCATGCAACTTTTTTTCCTTGTATCTCCATCCTCCATTCAAACCCACATCATCCTAGCCACACACTCTTCATGTAGAGGCTTCCCTCATCCCTAGAAGGAACCCATAGACGGCCCTAATCCCAAGGTAAGCACCCCCTCTCTATCTCTCTCCAACTTAAACACCCACCCCACTCTCTCCAAAGAAAACCTACAGCCATCCCTAGCCGAAACCCTAAAACTCTAATTCCCTTCTTCCCCGACCACCTCCTGCAGCAGCCTCCCTCTCCAACTCTGACTACCTTCCTCCTCCGCCTTCCCCCTCGACATCGACCACAACCAACCTGCCACCAGCAGCCGCCTCCGCCTCAGCCGCCGCCACAGCAGCCCACGACCCAACCCGACCTCTTCTCCTCCCCCGACTTCTTCTTCTTCCCCGGCTCCCCTTCTTCCCCAGTCACCCCCACTACCACCATAACCAACCACCTCCACGGCCACCCTCATCACCATCTCCACCTCCACCATCATTACCATCTCCACCGCCACCTTCATCACCATCACCACTGCCAACATCGTCACAACCACCATCACCAACACCATCATCATCACCAGCACCCTTCTTCCCCGACTACCCTTTTTCCACAGTCACCCCCACCTCCACAACAGCGACCCCGGACATCTCCACCACCATCATCCCCACCTCTCCGTCTCCACCACCATCAACAACTACCGCCACCACCTAAGCACCGTCGTATCCACCACTCCTATCATCGTCACCAACATCACCCTCACCAACACCATCATCACCATCACCCGTACCTCATCAGTACCGCCGTCCATTAGCGGTAAAGTACTACCATCTTAGCCATAATCATCCCACGGCCATTCCCTCGCCTCCAGCAACCCTCCACCGTCGACCCAGCCGCTGCCGTTGTCCCTGCAAGCTGTTGCCATTACCGCAGCTACTGCCAGTGTTACTGTTGCTACAGTACTGGCCGGAGCACCGCCTCCGCCGCCGGAGGCAGGCCGTCCGCGAGCCGCAGACATCACCCTCCATTGGCCACGAGAGCGCCTAGGTTAGGACTTTTTTATCTCCTTCTTCATGTGTTGTTGCTTAGGCCTATGTATTTGTGAACCCTAGTGCATGTGTATATGTGTGCATATTTTAGAATAATATTAGTGTTAGTAAATACCTCATAGAAGTTGATTATTTAATGTGTTATACTTATGTTGACCTAGGTGTTTAGACTAAGGCTGACGTTGTGCACATACCATGTTAGCTAGGACTTATATTTTTGTGTTATACATTATTTGGTATTTTAGCGTATTTTGGTAACTCGTATTCTTGCTATGGACGGTATTTGAGGATATGATACTTGTACGTTTTAGCTGCGTGCATAATCGACCCTGCTAGTTGACCAGTTGTGACCCGCTTGCGTCAGTTTCTAAGTGCATCATAGTTGTGTTTCAGTGCATACTAGTGTAATGACTGATGATCATATTATTATATTATATGTATAGGGTCGCTGGACCGTTCGGGCGATACTTCGGGAGCATGATTTTGGTACTCACATCTTCAGAACCCAGGCAAGTATACCATGCTTGATTTACTGTTTAATTTAAAATATAAAATATTGTATGATATCTTGTTGTAATATTACATATAACTGTGTGCGTCTGAGAACGACTCGGGTGCAGTCGACGAATGCGTCGATGTGTAGATTATTGACTTAGTCACTAGCAGACTCACCTACCATTGTGAGGATATTTTGATATCTTCCTAGACCCTGACACTTTTACACGCATTACGATGACAAACTCATGTTGGGATGTGGGTTCGCGTATCCGACTAGCTATCGGTGCGTGTGACATGTATCACGGTTTAGTACGTAA
Source organism: Iris macrosiphon (assembly GCA_036927795.1). Classification (NCBI taxonomy): domain Eukaryota; kingdom Viridiplantae; phylum Streptophyta; class Magnoliopsida; order Asparagales; family Iridaceae; genus Iris; species Iris macrosiphon. The sequence goes on from JAYESA010000012.1 coordinate 31,329,679, forward strand.
TCAAGGTTATCTAATTAGTTGAGACTTTGCATGTAGTTGCGTGGTATGTACGTCGTGTATTCGACTTGTATATCTGCAATGGACGGGGAGGATAACTGGTAGGCATATGGGATACACATATTGGAATCCGTAGTATCCAGAGGATGTTACATGGATATATTTGTAGATAGATACCACGTTCATCAGAGCGATACTGACGTATATATTTGTAGATACCTCGTTCTTCAGAACTATGGATGTTACATGTACAGATACCACGCTCTTCAGAGTATGGATGTTATGCCTACACCTACCCATACGTACCAAGGTTGTCCTCATATTGCATTCACTTAGATGGTTATCATACCCCTTTATTTTATTTAGTATTTATATATGGCATATATTTTTGTATCTTGTTACGTCCCTTTGAGGACTTGGTTCCCTTCCAGATTTGGATGAGGCATACTATCTTACCATATACGGGCCTGGGCAGAAGATGAGGTACGCGTCCGAGGAGTAGCTTGAGGTGCTACCATCAAAGTTCCCTTGATCACTGATAGGCCTTCCGCCTAGGGCTGGAGCATCCTTATCTAGTTAGCCGATGCTCTAGTCACACTCTCTTATCTATCTTTCAGTACTCTTATTTCATCATTGTAGTGGGTTTGTTCCCATCAGACATATCTGGATTATACTATGATATTTCAGACTCCGTACTTATTATCCAGTATTTATTTTAGTACTTCTTATTTATATTGTGGATGAGATTAGACATTTACCTTATGTATGTTAGTATTAGACTTGTTAGTATTTTAGGACAGCGTAGTATGCTTCGTCGGGTCCATTAAATTGGGTAATCCCTTGGAGTCGTATTAGCTGGCCATTGCCCTGTGGCCTGGTCCCGTGTATTTTGGGACTGGGCGTGACATCTTATATATATATATTATTGTATTTTATATCTAATATTTTACGTATCTTATGATATGGTATAGTGTTGGTATCCTAGTATCCTAACATAGCTAGTATAGCCTAGCTACATAGCGTATGGACCCAATATCCTAGAGATGGACTCATACAACCTAAAAATAGCTAGTTTGACCAAGTTTGACTAGTTTGACCTAGAGTTGACCTAGTTTGACCTATAAATGACTTTATGACCTAGAATTTGACTTATTTAACTTATTTTTATTCCAAAATCTTGTATTGATGTAATAATCTATATTTAGGCCTCCAAGGAACCATTTAGGACATCTTTGATACCGTTCACCGAATTCCAGGCAAGTATATTCTCTGATAGTTTCTTATTTATGATATCTCCTATGTTTCTTGTATTTAGTGTATATATCTTTAATTTTTTGACATGATGGTTACACAAATTAGTATATTCGGATCTTGTCATAAGATATTATTACTTGGTAGTTATGGTGTATCTTGTGCAAGCCTTGTTCCTTGTTCTTCTTGTACATGTATATATATCGATTCTTGGGGAGACTAGCTACCTACGTAGTGAATTCTGTGTCATAACGTACCATGGTTGGATCCACTATACCAATCGAGGCGGGGAGTGTTAGTATAGATATGTGATCATACACACCTTATACATGTCATTGTGAGTGTTAATCATACACCACACGTATGATTAACCAGGCCCTAATCCTTGTGCAAGTTTCCAAGTTGATCATATATTGAAGCTGGTACTCACTCAGTAGTAGTATTCTTGCTAAATTCCATTATGCTCATTTCTTGTATTTATTTCCAGTATTCCTATTTTGTATATCTCTTATACTTGTTTCTTGCATCTTATATATTCACTCTATTTACTGTTACATAGTTTATGTTATTCATTGGAACTGCTGTTAGTGGTGTACATTACTCCTTTCCTGATTGAAAATATTTTTTCCAGATGACACTAAGGAGTGGTATCCCACTCACTACGGGCCTCAGGATGTAGTTGGCTTAGAGTCAGAGACTTTGACTCAGGAGGATCTTATCCTGGTTGAGACAGACGACCCAGTACCTGTAGGTCAGTAGATAGATTTATTTGTACTGGATTTGTCTCCAGAATTTTGTTATCAGTATTATTATTATTATTAGATGAATCATTGGATATTATTTGTCTTATTAGTTGTATTTGACTCTTCAGTTCTTTATAACATATTCGTACGATTGTCCATCTTCTAGATATGTGATTGAGTATTTATACTTTATTGGTGGCATTATATATCTTGATGATCATTATTGCTAGATAAATAGTTTATCCAAACAACATTCTACCGCCGATGCTGCGGCTTAGGCTGGACTTTGTTCACTACTCGCGTCCCTACACTGGGTGCAGGTCTTGACACATTTTTAGTGGTGACCCATGCAGGTCTTCGAGGTCGTAATTAGTGTGATTCGTAGTAGTGCTCTAATTTGAGTGCTATTACGAGCATATTTCAGGATATAAGATATAGGCTCTAGGCTGATTATACTCAATCACATCTAGGAAAAACTCTATTGTTCATTTTAACTGTTCTTCCTTGATATTGATATTTGATAATTGAGCTTTAACTATCCTTCTTTGAATATATTATATCATATGCCATTTTGATTCTTCCTATCGTTTTGCCTTAGGATGCCGCCTAAGACTCGATCACAGTAGAGGGAAGCAGTTTCTGAGAGATCTACGACTTTTCGAAGGCTTGTACCAGTCACTTCTTCGGTGAAAGGCATATCAGCTGCGTTCGGGGTCTACCTCCAGCTCAAAGGACTGTTCCAACTGTGTTTGTGTCACTACCATATTTTCTAGAAAAGGGTATTTCAGTAATTTCATATTTAATTAACTATTGTGCTTGATAAATAATTATTTGTTGTATTATTTAATTATTGTTAGATATTAGTTATTTATTTTGGACTTATGTTAGTGGACCTAACTAGTTTAGTTTAGACTCATGGACCAACATGTATTAATTGTAAGATTTGAGCTCAACTAAAAAGTCCATCGATTATGAGATGGATTAAATTAATTAAACTATTAGACTAGAATCTTTTCTCCTTAATTATTTCTTTATGAGAGGCCCCAAGGGGTATATTGGACATTACATAGTAGCTTGAGAAAGGGGAAAGGGGAGTCGGCCTATTAAAGTGGGGGGAATTAATTTCTTTCTCCTCTTTTTATTTCAAAACTAGATCTAGAATTTTGCTCAACCAAATTCCTTCATTTTCACTTTATTTCCCTACCAAATTTCATCCCAGTTCCTTCCCAAATCACCATTGGATACTAGTGGAATAAGGATCTAGAAGAAGAAAGCAAGGATCTATAAAGAGGAGCAAGGATCTACAAGTTGGAGGCCAACTTCATCATATTTGAAGGTTTTATTGGGAATCCATCTTTCAATAGGTACAATTTAGTTTTTCTACTTAAATTAGGTTCTAAATATAATATTTAACCATGAGAAATCAACCCATATGCCTAGGCTACCCATAGGATTTGGTTTTGTGTTCATAGGAGGCCTATTGTAAAAGTTATGGTACTTTTTGTGTCAATTTTGAGGAAATTCCGAGATTAATATTTGTTGTGTATATCAATTGGTCCTATAGATCAATTTGGCATGTGCTTGTGTGTTTAGGGCTAGTGTCGTATCCATAATTGGGTACGTGTAGGTCGTATCCCAACAATTTGGTAATACGTGTTGATTTGGGGGTTTTTTCTCCGACATGGGACTTTGAGCATGTCATATTTTGACACAGACACGTAAATTTGTATTTGACTCTTCGTATTGTTCATAAAAAATATATATGGCTTGTTCGTGTCCTTCGGGGTACGTTTGGATGTGTGGTGGACTTGTGTCGCAAGCGTATCCTAGATCTAGTGGGATACGGAGTGATACGTTTCATGTGTTTGTGCAATTTCTAGATAGATCTATTTTCTTGTGTTCTTATTCTTGGATTGTGTAATTATATATATAAATATATATGAATATATATATATATATATATATATATATATATATATATATTGTTGTTAAATATATTTATGTATTAGATCTATATATATATATATATATATATATATATATATATATATATATATATATATATATATATATGTGTGTGTGTGTGTGTGTGTGTGTGTGTGTGTGTGTGTGTGTGTGTGTGTTATATAATGGTGTAATCATTATTCTATATATGTAAGATCTACTAGTTATAGTATATACATATGTGGTTGTTGTGTGTATATGTGTATGTGGTGGATATATATATAATTATGTTTCTTGTGTCTTAGATCTATGTGTCTTTTTATGTATATTGCCTGTAGCTATTATTATACATATGTAGGAGCTCTTTAATAATGTAGTGCATGTGTATAAATATTATAGTATACATATGTTGAGGTTATGAATTATGTATATATATATATATAAGTTGTTATATTATAGGTATATACTTATATAATGCATGTATGCATATTATCCTATGGTTATATATACATATGCATTTAGATGTAATTATATATAAATATTTGTATATATGTATGGGTGTATCTATTGTTCATATATAGTAATTACATATATTAGTAATTATTGATGTAAGTATAATTATATAGTTGTATATAAATATATATATAAATATATAGTTGTACATACTTATATTATAGATGTATATAAATATATGTATATAAATATATATATAATTATATAGTTGTATATACTTATATTATAGATGTAAGTATAATTATATAGTTGTATATAAATATACAGCAGCAAGAACATACAGCAGCAGCAACGACAACAGTTTAGCGACAGCAGCAGAACCGTCGCTAAATCGGCCGCGTATCAGAGTATCGGAGATTTCAGCGACAGTCAACATCGGTCTTTAGTGACAGTTTGGCAGATTTCCTATTATATATATATATATATATATATATATATATATATATATATATATATATCTTTGGTATTTAATATATAAGTAAATATATTCCTAAATTGCTAATTGCATTATAATATATGTATTATAATTAGTGTAGCATATATATACTTACAAGTAGTTAGTATAACAAGTATTTGGGTATTACCTTGAGATACCAAGGTAAGTACCAAGGTATTGGTGTCACGCCCCAGTCCCAAAATACGTAGGACCAGGAATACGTGACACGCCAGCTACGCATTCGACCAGACTCTGGTCTGACTCGAATACGTATAAGTTGTAAAATATAAAGGGCACTAACTAGATATCCCATAAGTGTAAACCTGTATGTCTCAATCCACAATGTACAGAAGTATATAAGAAAGAGCTATATGTGCTAGAGTCGGCCGCCCCATAACACACTAACTCGAATAGACTCGAGAAGAAGTATGATTCTATAAAACTAGGCTACAACAGCAAATGAATAATCAATGTACAATAAACATAATGCCGGTAGATAAGATGTGAGTACCTGGTACCATGCTCGCCAGATATGCGTCTCCAACAGCAACTCCAAATGCTCCGTAATCATCTATGCTGCAAGACTGACAGGGAACCAGGTCCTCAGAGGGACGTAACAAGGTACAAATATGCAACATGCCAAGTAAACAGAAAATACAAGTACACGACAGGGTACTCTATCATAACCAAACAAGTGTGACACAGTTTAAAGACAATGTTCAACGCGTGGGCTGTCCAAAATAAAACCGTAGCTCCGGACACAGAAATACACGGCATGTACCGCAGCTCTGGGAAAAGAGTCACACGGGTGAAACCACTATACTAGATATAGGATCACAATATAAATACTACATAAATATATAAGCGCGTGCAGAGGAGCCCAAGCGTCTAGTAACTGTCTTCCCCTTCCCAAGCGGTCAACGATTGTGCGTTGAACCTGAACCTCTAACTGCAGTCTCGACACACGGAAAGAACTCAACAGACGCGACCCTAAGGTCGTTCCAGTCTCTGGTCATGATGTCAGTATCAGGATACAGGAATCTGGAATGATCACAGTGTATGATTGTGTCCTGGGGTGTCGATGTACTCAGGTACGTGCATCGAGGTACTACAAAGCATCCAACAATTATTCTAAGACGTTACGATGAACGTCAGCACCCGATTGTGATCCGGACGCGAGGTATCGAACGACAACATAAATACGTGCACAATGTACATAAAGAATAATAAGTATCTGTAATCTGATATACAGGGTGGCAAGGTACACTTGCCTGCGCGAGGCTGCTGATGACGGGGTCCCGGTACCGCGTCCAAGTCCTCAGGTCCCGCAGTACCTAGAGATGAGATACAACCAATAATCAATAATCTATTCCATGACAGATAGGGATGCGACATACATCTACACCTAAACTCAGTCTCATCTACGACTCACAGGGACAAGACACTAGGAGGTTGACTAAGGTTGACTCGGAGTACGCTACATCTACTCAACTAATCCCCTGTACAATATCATCAACCCAATCTCAATCACGATATTCAATTAATCAAACCCTGATCCAATCCTCAGTCTCTTCTGGTCTTTATAGACATTAGCATCACGTTTAATTATGTCTTCTTCAAAAATAATTATTCCTTAATTATTAGGCCTTCCTTTATAACCTTCATTACCACTTTACCATATGAACTACTCTTCAATTAACTCTTTATTATAAGCCATCTCTCATCTAATAATCATTGTCTATCAAACCCTCACGAACATTACTCAAGTATTCCAACCCTTCTCACTATGTATGGTACACAATTACATATTCGTATTCCTCAATCGATTTTTTTATCACTAGTTATCAAGTCCTCAAAATAATGAGCATCTTAATGATATCACCACCCCTTCACCATAAATTACCTGCTCTTCAAGGATAATTAACATACATGTAAAAACAACGTAATATACTCTAAATCTTGATGCATTCAACCTCAAACTCAACAAACCATATTTAAACCTTAAACTAAATCTAAAATCATTCACTTCTATAATATTCATAATATCTTATTAAAATTCAAATCCTAAACCTTCATGCAAATCATTTAAATCCATTTTAATTTATGCAACCATAAACCCTAAAAACATATTAACCCTCACTAAACCCAACCTCAAGTTATTTAAAATCCACAGGCACATTAATCCTCATTAGCCTTAGCGAACATAAACCTTAATCCCATAGTTAACATATGATTTTTTTTATGCTACACTATCCATATATATCAACATGATATAAATACATCCCTAGTTCATATACACACAACCATATATCATCCTATTTAAATAGATATTAAATTCTGGAATTAAAAACAAGAGAGGGGGAGAGTCGACCTCGCCGATGTCGATGGAGTACGGCCGGTGGGGGTGGCCGCGGGGTTGGTAGTAGTGATGACTGGAAGGGTGGAGAGGGCCGGACAGTCGGCCAGAGATGTACAGGCCGGAACGGGGACTGCTGTACCGCGGGATGGTCGGGAGCAGTGCACAATCCGGTCGACGCTGCAGTTCAGTCCGTGCGGGAAGAGCACGACCGATCGGGAAAGCAATGCTGGGTGAGGGCAGCCGGTCGGGGAAGGCTGAAGCTGGAGTCGGGCCGGAGTCGGCTGAAACTGGAGTCGGGTTGTGGAGCTGCTGTTCGGCCGTGGAGTCGGGCCGTGGAGCTGCTGTCGGGTCGCTGGACAGTCCGGCCGGAGTGGGGAAGTAGTGTGCAACCGGGCGGGGTACACAGGGATCGGTCGGCGGGGCTGACTGGCCGGAGCCGAGTTGGTCGGCCGGCCGGTCTTCAGGAGGAAGAAGAGTTAAGGGAAGAAGAAGAAGAAGAAGAATGGTGGTAGGAGTTTCTTTGCATGGAGAAAATAAATGGAGGAGTGAGGAGAGAGAGAGGGGGGTTTTCTTTTAGTTTCCTTGGGATTAGGGCCGGTGGTGAGTTATGAGGGTGGGGTGATGTGATGTTTTATAGGGAGTGGTGAGTGGATGGAGGGTGGAGATGCTCCTATCCAAAATAGAGGGATAGGATTTGTCATGAAGAAAAATAGTTTCTTCATGAGGAGTGGTGAATGGATGAGTGTAATAGGACCCAATTTTGTGACATCTCCATTTGGTTTTGGCCAATGGGGTAAGGGCACATAAAATCACTAAATTACAACTTAGCCCCTTAAATTCGAGAAATTGTACGAACACATAAAATGACGCCAAAATTGTGGAGAAAAAATACGGTTGTTGATTTGTATGGCGAGGAGGTATTGGGGGTTTGGCACGGGATTAATTTAATAGCCAATGGGATTAATTAAGGATTAAAATAGGATTAAGAAAAATTGGTATCCTCGATTTAAATAGAATTAAAGTGTCCCGGGCTTTTAAATTAAATGGGGGCACTTGGGATCAAAATCTGGAAATGACGCAAAGGTCAAAAATAGTGGAGGCTTGGAGTCAGTCTTGGACCCTTTTGTTGGTCCGGCTCAACGGATTAAGTATGTATCTCAAAATTTAGGGTAACGACACAGGTGTCCGACACGGAATTAAATATGGATTACGGTTTCAGAAAATTGTGCAATTAATTTAGAGCACAACAAAAATCTGATTTTGAGTGACGGAAAAGTCCAGTGCCTAATTTGGCGAGTCAAGTCAGAAGTACAATAATCCGATGGAATTTATGGGCTGATATTGGGCTCCGATTAATTTAACAATGATAGGGCGCGCCAAGGGTTTTAATTAAATAAATTAAATACCAGATAAACTTATCTCCACTCTAAACCTCGACATCTGCTACCAAAACCAAAAATTTCCAAATCCACCCTAACTATCTACAGAATAAATAGAGGGGGTTTACAATTGGGGATACCCAAGGTATTGGGTTTGGAGTATTAAGATTATGGGTTTATGTTGTGATACCAAGTTGGTTCAAAGCCAAGGTACCTAATTAATGTTTGTCTTTAAGATTTTATTTAATAATATTGTTTTGGCATTTGTATGTGATGTTTTCTTTTGGATTACGTATCCGGAGATATGTTATCCTAGTATTTAAGATATGTATTTTGTGACCTAGAATATAGTATTTGAACCCAATATCCTTGTGTTAGACTTTTATAATCTAGAATCAGGCAGTTGACTATAGTTGACCTTATAGTTGACCATAGTTTGACTTTTGACTTAGAGTTGACTTGTTGACCTAGAAATTGACTAGTTTAACTTATTTGCTTTCCATAATCTTGTATTGATTTTGTATTCTATATCTAGGTCTTCGAGGCACCGTATCAGACATCTGTGAGACTATTCATTAGACTTCAGGCAAGTACATTATTTGATAGTTTTTTGTTTATGATATCCTCTATGTTTATTGTATCTAGTGTAGATATCCATATTTGTTGACACAATGGTTACACGGATTGGTATATCCGGATCTCGTCATGAGATATTATTCCTTGTATATGGTGTATCTTGCGTAAGTCTTGTTTCATTGATTATCTTGTGCATATACAAACACTGATTCTCGGGAAGATTTGCTACCTTCCTAGAGAATCCCGTGCCATATGTCACGACCGGCACCTGAAATTTGGACATGAGCCGTGGGTACGTCCAGCCTACGCCGCAGTATCGGCGGTAGAACGCTGTCTAGGTCTCAAACATAATACATCCTGTCAATAGTCTCAACTCCGTACGGAGGACAATGACAATATAAATCCACAGTTCTATAAATATACTCAATCACAAGCTATATAAAAGTAATTGGCACGATGAGAAATAGGAAATAAAGAGTTCTATCATAAGCCAAACACAAATAAGTACATCACAAGTCCTGAGTCTAGATGTCCTCAAAAGTCACAAATAATAATACAACTCAATCTCAGTCTAATACAATAATACAAGATATAGGGTAATCTAAGTGCAGGCAGGTAGGATCTCCTCTAGGATAGGCAACTCCCCTGGGAATACTGGAGTGAAATCTCCCTCTAGTCCCGGGCCGTAATGGGTGGGGCAAAAGTTCTCCAGGTCCTCTGAAAATGTTATCCAGTCAGGATTGGAGGAAGCACAAACACTAACAGCAGTTTCATTTATGTTGACAAAAACTATAAAACAGTGTAAGGTATACAAGATGAAATAAATACTGGAAATGTAGAGTCCTGGAGAATATGAAATAGGCAATAAAATATCTAGAAATGAACAATATATAGTGAATGCTAGAACAAGTGAATCTGAAATAAAGAATAACAACTAGCTAAGTGTTTAAAATATTAGTTTATTATGTGATCGGCTTGGGACTAGATCAGGCTGGTTACATATAATTAACTATGATTCTTGTAGGTCAGGCTAACCATATGGTTAGCTATGATGCATGTAATGGTCAGGCTAATCATATATAACAACTATGAAGCATGTAAATGGTCAGGCCGCACCCGACGTGAGATATGGGGTGAGCTATGATGCATGTAGAGTTTGGGTATGATCACATAATCTACTAATGTTTCCCCATCCCCAGCTAGCACGATGGATTCCAATCATGACTCCTCATGACGGGTATCTAGGGTGCTAACCCGTGTATCCACAGTGTCAGAATCAAGTATATAATACAACTAGATTTCTAGAAATAATCAACAAAAGTGAAAACTGTCAGAGAATGTACTCGCCTGTGGTCCCGATGAATATGTGAGGATCGATGTCCAAAATAGAGTCGCAAAGACCTAATTGTGGAATATAAATGTCGAATACTGAATTAAAGGAAATAACATGTTTAGTTAATTAAAAATATGAGGCCTCTAGGTCATACTAAGGTCTACTGGTCCATACTAGTCTCACACTAGTTAATACTAAGTGACACTAGATATCTATATCTTATAATATAATTGTTAAATCTATCATCTAGTATTATCTTAGTTTTAGTACTTTGATACCTATACTCAACTCAGTATGTTGAGACTAAGTTATCTCTATCTCATGGTACTCTGGTACCACTCCTCAAGTTTGGACACTACCTCCACAACTCTACATATTAACCCACACCAATACCCCATATCATTTCCTAATTTGCTAACTGATACCCTTGTACCTCCTATCCCAAACATTTTAGCTCACTGATTCATACACATCACTCACTCACAGGTACTCACACAGAGATACATAGGACCTGGAAAATCATTACTGGCACAGACCTATACGTACACACATATACCTAATGCACTGAACTCACCTAAAGCTCCCTGGCATATTATGACACAGGGTCATATACACACAGATACCTAGCTAGGTTCATTGACACATAAACAACTACACACAGCACAATACAAGATACACACACACACTGACACAGCACAACACAAGATACACACTGGCACACAGGTTTCTGACACACCGATAGGTTACATATACACACACTGATTCAACTCTGCACATACTGCTCACCACTCGACTGAAACTGTCTGCACAATCACAGATAATGGGACTCTGAAAAAAAAAATTTGGGTACACCCTATCCCCATTGATACACATTTCAGATACACATACTGAATAATTTCTCCAGATACCACACACTGCTACACATTGTTCTCACTGATAACTCACACACACATGTATTCACTGATACACACACATAGCTATACTCACTGCACCAACACACAGCTCACACACTCTCAGACACAGGTCTACACACAAAATACCCTTTTCCCCCAACTACTGCTACTGAACACTGAACACCGACACAACCTAGAAAACTCGACTCTACACAGGGAACTACTCCCCACAGTATCACACATTCTCAGGCACACTGTCACCTAGGTTCACTAGGTACACTCACCCACAGTTGTTGCAGATACACACAAACTTGAGCTCACACACTGACACAGGTATATGCTACACAGGTACTGGGATACTCCCAAAATAGGCACACACATTCACAGACACAGGTATAAATCTCAAAACTAAGACACTGTTCAGTTTAGAACTGCACAGAGAAACCCTCTCCTCTACACTGCATACTGTACAGTGGAAACCAAACACAGCTAGTTCAATCCCGACTCCACAGTGCTCACAGAAACCCCTAATAATTATTTCAACAAACACAAAGAGTGCAAAAAAATTGGGTTTACTCAAGAACCCATGAATCCTCAACCAAAATCCTAAGAACCGAGATCTAAACCCATACGTGGGAGATGTAATCAGTCCACTAGCAAACCCCTAGGGTTAGGGTTCCTAAAAATTAGGGGAAAACACCCGTAGGTCACCAAAACATTAATCTCTCCTAGGTCTTCATGTATAATCCCTAAAAAATCAAAATCTAAACATCAAGGTGGGCTCCTAATGGCCAACACAAATGAAAAAGAAATTAAATAGATTAAAATTTGGGTTTTACCTATTGGGAGATGGTTTCCCAATGGAGATTCTCCTTCTCCAAGTCTTCTTGGTCCAAGCTCCTTGTTTCCCCTTTGATGGAGGAGGAAAGTGAGATCCTAGGGCTGAATTCTGAAATTTGTGGGATGAGGGAATGGTTTTTCAAATGGAGGCTAGGGTTTGGTTTTCTTTCTTCATGAAGGAATGGTTGAGGGAGGCTCCCCTTTATCATATAGGCTAGGTTTAGGGTTCCTAATGCAAGGGTTAAATTAATCCTCCATGTTAAGTCATGAAGAACTTAATTAACTAAGGTTTAGTCATTTCTAGGGTTTGAGATTCTAAACCTATAATTGAAATTTAGGGTTTCCCTAATGCTATCTTACAAGTTAGGGTTTAGCTATTAGGGTTAGACCTAATAGGATTTCTAGGGTTTAACCTAAAAACTTAATTATCAAGAAAACCTCTAATCAACTAAATAAAACTCATCACATTAAATATTTACATGATTAAAATTAAACAGGGAAAATTACACTAATGCCCTAATATGGAAATGTGGTAGTGACAAGTCTACCCTCCTAAAAAAAATTTCGTCCTTGAAATTGGATTGAACTAGAACAAGAACGAAATCAGAAAATGAATTATACTTCAAGTCTCAAAGAGATATGGGTATTGCTCGCGCATTTCGTCCTCCCTCTCCCAGGTCGACTCCCCTGGAGAGTGATGTCTCCATGCAACACGAACCAAAGGAATAGTCTGGTTTCGCAACACTTCTCTCTACGATCCAAGATCTCTACGGGTTGCTCAGGGTAGCTGAGAGTCGGACCAACCTCGATCTCCGAGTGATCAAGTACGTGACTAGGGTCTGCCACGTACCGCCTCAGCTATGACACGTGGAATACGTCATGCACACCCTCTAGTGCAGGCGGCAAGTCTAGTCTATACGCCACTGCACCTACCCTCGCAAGAATACCGAAGGGTCCAATGTAGTGTGGGCTAAGCTTCCCACCTCTACCAAAATGAATCGTACCACGCATCGGAGAAATCCGTAGGAATACTAGATCGCCAACCTAAAACAAAACAGTCTCAACACGCAGTCTAAAAAAACAATCACAAGCAAAAAATGACAATCTATACCTGAAACTCAAGGGGTCTACTATGGCTGTCGGCCCAATGCCGCTGTCTGTCCTGCGCCACTCGCAGTCTATCTCTGATGAGTTTTACCTTTTCTGCTGCATCCACGACCATTTCTGGTTCTAGCAAGGCTCTCTCTCCAACGTCGTCCCAAGATAACGGTGTACGATACCTCCGTCCATAAAGAGCCTCAAATAGTGACATCTCGATGCTGGCCTGGTAGCTGTAGTTATAAGCAAACTCTACAAGGTGCAGATGATCCTCCCAAGAACCTCCGAGATCTAAAACGCAAGTACATAGCATATCCTCCAGAGTCTGAATAGTCCTTTCAGACTGCCCGTCTGTCTGGGGGTGGTATGAGGTACTGAACTTGAGCTGAGTGCCCAAGCTAGCCTGCAGACTCCTCCAGAAGTGGGAAGTGAAACGACTATCCCGATCTGAGGCGATGCTCACAGGAACTCCATGAAGCCTAACGATCTGTCGTACGTATATCTCTGGTAGCCTCTCTGTCGACGTGCCCACCTTGAAAGGTATAAAGTGGGCTGATTTGGTCAACCTGTCCACGATGACCCAAATCGCGTCCTTCCCTCCTAGAGAACGCGGAAGCCCTAAAACGAAATCCATGGTCACGTGCTCCCACTTCCACTCTGGGATAGGTAAAGGTTGAAGCAATCCACCTGGCCTCTGCGATCCGCCTTTACCTGCTGGCACACTAGACACCGGGATACGAAGCGTGCTACCTCGCGCTTCATTCCATACCACCATACGTGCTCCCTCAAGTCTCGATACATCTTGTTGGCACCGGGATGCATCGAGTACTGAGAGCGGTGTGCCTCCTGCAAAACCTCCTCGCACAGCTCCCCGCTCGGCACACACATCCTCGTACCGTGCCGTAAAGAACCATCATCTGCGATAGTAAAGTCGTCCGACAATCTTGTCCGAACCTGTGCCCTGATACTCCTCAGAGCCTCATCATCATACTGCGCAGCTCTGATCCTGTCCATCAGCTCGGACTGTATCTGCAATCCCACATCTGAATCTCAGCTTCGGAGACTAGCACCTCAACCTCCAAGCTTTCCAGATCAGCCAACAAATGTCTATCTGTCGTCAAGTACATAGCCATCGGATACCTGCTCAAGGCATCGGCGACTACGTTGGCCTTCCCTGGGTGGTACTACAATAAGATGTCAAAGTCCTTTATCAACTCCAACCACCTCCTCTGCCTCATGTTCAGCTCCTTCTGTGTGAACACGTACTTCAAGCTCTTGTGGTCTGTGAAGATCTCCATATGCTCTCCGTACAGGTAATGTTTCCACAGCTTTAGAGCGAAGATAACCGCTGCCAACTCCAAATCGTGGGTGGGGTAGTTCTTTTCATGAGGGCATAATTGTCTGGAAGCATAGACAATTACCTTCCCATGCTGCTGAAGAACACATCCCAGACCCTTCCCTGAAGCATCACTGTAGATGGTGAATCCATCTGTCCCCGCTGGCAACGTCAAAACTGGAGCTGTCGTCAACCTCTTCTTCAGCTCATCAAATGCTGCCTTGCAATCCTCCGTCCAGACAAAATCCACATCCTTCCTGGTCAGCCTGGTCATTGGCGCTGCAATCCTGGAGAAGTCCTGTACAAACCTCCTGTAGTATCCTGCTAGCCCGAGAAAACTCCTGATCTCAGCTACCGAACTGGGGGTAGCCCACGACTCCATTGCCTCGATCTTCGTTGGGTTAACCAAGATTTCGTCACCCGACACCACATGCCCAAGAAATTTAACCTTGTCAAGGAAGAATTCACACTTTGAGAGTTTTCCGTACAGCTCCTCCCTCCTTAGAGTCTCTAAGACCAACCTCAGGTGCTCTTCGTGCTCCTCCGGGGTCTTGGAATACACAAGAATATCGTCGATGAACACCACCATGAACTTGTCAAGGTACTGGTGGAACACCTTGTTCATCAGGTTCATGAATACTGCTGGTGCATTGGTTAAACCAAATGGCATTACCATGAACTCAAACTGGCCGTATCTGGTCTAAAAGGTTATCTTCGGCGTGTCTTCTCTCTTTACCTTCACCTGGTGATAGCCTAACCTCAAATCTATCTTCAAAAATACCGTCGCCCCGCTCAACTGATCGAAAAGATCATCTATCCTCGGCAGCGGGTATTTGTTCTTGATAGTGAGGTTGTTCAAAGCTCTATAATCAATGCACATGCGCACCGTGCCGTCCTTCTTCGGTACGAACAATACCGGAGCTCCCCATGGTGATGAACTAGATTTGATGAAGCCTTTGTCCTGCAGCTCCTCAACTTGCTTCTTTAGTTCTGCCAGCTCGCTGTTGTTGACTATATAGACATGTTGTGAGATGGGCTCCGCTCCTGGAACCAAGTCTATAGAGAATTCAACATCTTTGTCTGGCGGCAAGCTTGGCAACTCCTCTGGAAATACATCCAGGAACTCTGCTATCAGGGGATGTGGCAACTCCTCTTCTTCCACCCTGGCTCCAGAAAATGTGCTCCTGCTCTGTTCCACTGCTCCTCTGGCGACCTCAAACTCCGGCTCTCCTGGTGGTCTAAATAATACTCTACCTCTATGACAATCTATAGTAGCATGATACCTACTCAACCAGTCCATTCCGAGTACAATATCGTACCCCAGAAGTGGAATGACGAGTAAGCACACGCTCAACTCTCGGCCTCCTACTGACACCCTTCGGTCCTTGCAATAATCACTGACTAGGATAATACCTCCACCAGTCATGATCTTGCAAGTCCTAGCTAATGGTTCTGTCTCTAAATGATGTCGAAGTGCATATGATACAGACACAAAACTATAGGAAGCGCCAGAGTCGAATAAGGTAAATGTGGGAATACAATCGAGAAGAACTGAACCTGTAATCAAGTCTCCTACTGGCTCGACCTCCTCGACTGCCATGGCGTATGCTCGCCCCTAGGGTGCACCTCTCTGCTACTGGTGTTGAGCAAACCTCTGATGTTGCGATGGAAGTGGTTCCCTCTGTTGTTGGCCTCCTGGTACTGTAGGTACCCTATCTGGTCCTCTCTGGGCGACTGCTCCACCCTGACCTGGACGAGTCTGGATGGTAGGGAAATCCCTCAGCTGATGTGTCGTCGATCCGCAGGACATATATGTGCCCAACCTCTTCCTGCAGATCTCTCTAGTGTGTCCTACCTTCCCGCAGTACGCACACTGGATGGCGGACTGAGTCTGCCTCTGCTGCTGATGATGGACCTGTCCTCGGTCTGGTGCCTGGTGTTGCTGGCGCTGCTGCTGATAGGGCCTCTGCTGCTGCTGGAAGTGTGGACGCTTGCCCGGTCCTGCACTACTGTTTGCTCCTCCTGAAACATCGTGTCCCCTCTTGGGCCTAAGGTCCAAGTCATCCTCGGCTATCTGGGTATCCATCAATATGCCCTCGAAGGTAGCGGTGCAATGTCCCGACGTGCGAGACTTGATCTCCCTTGCCAGCCCCTTTCTGAACTTCCGGGCCCTGTCTCCTGGATCTCTAATCATCGACGGCACGAAGCGGCTCAGGCAGCAAAACTCCGCGACATACTCATCAATGGACGAGCTCCCCTGGACTAAGTCATGGAACTGACTCTCCAAGGCTTCGAGGGCAACATCAGGAAAGAACTTCTCCTTGAAGAGCTCCCTGAAAGCCTCCCAAGTGAGTCCCCCGTCAAAGAGTCTCGGCTCCGTGCGAAACCACGTCAGGGCGATGTCGAACATCTGGCTGCTGGCGGCCTCGATCTGAAGGGCCTCCGGAAGCTGCGCCAAGCGCAAGTTCCTCTCGATGTCATCTAACCAATCATCGGCATAGAGTATCCCCTCTGTCCCTTTGAACTCCCGAGGCATCATCCTCTTGAAGTCCACAATGGTGCCCGGCCTCTGGTGGTACTGGCCAGGATGCTGCTGCTAAGCGACTCTCTCCACAGCCTGGAGATCCACCTGATGAGCATTCTCCATGCTCATCCTCATCATCTCGGTCTGGGCCTAGTGCACCTCAGCCTGCACTCTCTGGGCCTCTGTTGACGTCCTCTGGGCATCGACCATGCCCTGGATCAATGCGAACATCTGTGCCCCATCGACGGGCACACCTCCTAGATACTGAGTCGGTGGTGGTGGAAGAGGCTCCATCGTAGCTATGGGAACCCTCTGAACAGGTGGGGGAGGAGGACCCCCGAATAGTGCAGATACTCCCACATGCACGAGAAATGTAGGAGAGGCTGCGGATGTCTGTCCAGCAGGGCGAGAGGTGGCAGACCTCTCTGACTCTGCTGCTCTGAGTCTCAGGGACCTGGTCCTTGGCGGCATCCTGAAGACAGATCAAAAGATTTAATTAAGGCAATAGACACGATATCATTAAGGAAGGACAGTAAAATTTCTAAAGGAAATAACCATTAAGAGTAGTATTATAAGAATCAGAAATTTCCTAATTGTGATTGAGCATATTCTCGGCCTAATTCCTATCTCCTAAAATAGGCTCGTAGCAATACTCTAAGCGAGCACCACTACGATATCGCTCTAAATGCGAGCCAAGGACTTGCATGGGCCACCACTAAAAATGTGTCACGACCCGCACCCGGAATTTGGGCATGAGTCGTGGGTACGTCCAGCCTACGCCGCAGTATCGGTGGTAGAACGCTGTCTAGGCCTCAAACATAATACATCCTGTCAATAGTCTCAACTCCGTACGGAGGACAATGATAATATGAATCCATAGTTCTATAAATATATTCAATCACAAGCTATATGAAAGTAATTGGCACAATAAGAAATAGGAAATAAAGAGTCCTATCATAAGCCAAACACAAATAAGTACACAAGTCCTGAGTCTAGATGTCCTCAAAAGTCACAAAAAATAATACAACTCAATCTCAGTCTAATACAATAATACAAGAAATAGAGTAATCTAAGTGCAGGCAGGTAGGATCTCCTTCAGGATAGACAACTCCTTTGAGAATACTGGAGTGAAATCTCCCTCTAGTCCCGGGCCATAATGGGTGGGGCAAAAGTTCTCCAGGTCCTCTGAAAATGTTATCCAGTCAGGATTGGAGCGAAGCACAAACACTAACAGCAGTTTCATTTATGTTGACAAAAACTATAAAACAGTGTAAGGAATACAAGATGAAATAAATACTGGAAATGTAGAGTCCTGGAGAATATGAAATAGGCAATAGAACATCTAGCAATGAACAATATACAGTGAATGCTAGAACAAGTAAATCTGAAATAAAGAATAAAATCTAGCTAAGTGTTTAAAATATCAGTTTATTCTGTGATCGGCTTGGGATTAGATCAGGCTGGTTACATATGATTAGCTATGATTCTTGTAGGTCAGGCTAACCATATGTTTAGCTATGATGCATGTAATGGTCAGGCTAATCATATATAACAACTATGAAGCATGTAAATGGTCAGGCCGCACCCGACGTGAGATGTAGGGTGAGCTATGATGCATGTAGAGTTTGGGTATGATCACATAATCTACTAATGTTTCCCCATCCCCAGCTAACACGATGGATTCCAATCACGACTCCTCATGACGGGTATCTAGGGTGCTAACTCGTGTATCCACAGTATCAGAATCAAGTATGTAATACAACTAAATTTATAGAAGTAATCAACAAAAGCGAAAACTGTCAGAGAATGTACTCGCCTGTGGTCCCGATGAATATGTGAGGATCGATGTCCAAAATGGAGTCGCAAAGACCTAATTGTGGAATATAAATGTCAAATACTGAATTAAAGGAAATAACATGTTTAGTTAATTAAAAATATGAGGCCTCTAGGTCATACTAAGGTCTACTGGTCCATACTAGTCTCACACTAGTTAATACTAAGTGACACTAGACATCTATATCTTATAATATAATTGTTAAATCTATCATCTAGTATTATCTTAGTTTTAGTACATTGATACCTATACTCAACTCAGTATCTTGAGACTAAGTTACCTCTATCTCATGGTACTCTGGTACCACTCCTCAAGTTTGGATACTACCTCCACAACTCTACATATTAACCCACACCAATACCCCATATCATTTCCTAATTTGCTAACTGATACCCTTGTACCTCCTATCCCAAACATTTTAGCTCACTGATTCACACACAGCACTCACTCACAGGTACTCACACAGTGATACTAGGACCTGAAAAATCATTACTGGCACAGACCTACACCTACACACATATACCTAATGCACTGAACTCACCCAAAGCTCACTGGCACATTATGACACAGGGTTATACACACACAGATACCTAGCTAGGTTCATTGACAAATAAACAACTACACACACCACAACACAAGATACGCACACAAAGTGACACAGCACAATACAAGATACACACTGGCACACAGGTTTCTAATACACCGGTAGGTTACACATACACACACTGATTCAACTCTGCACATACTGCTAACCACTCGACTGAAACTGTCTGCACAATCACAGACAATGGGACACTGAAAAGGAAAATCTGGGTATACCCTATCCCCATTGATACACATTTCAGATACACATACTGAATAATTTCTCCAGACTCCATACACTGCTACACACCGTTCTCACTGATAACTCACACACACATGTATTCACTGATACACACACATAGCTATACTCACTGCACCAACACATGGCTCACACACTCTCAGACACAGGTCTACACACATAATACCCTTTTCCCCCAACTACTGCTACTGAACACTGAACACCAACACAACCCAGAAAACTCGACTCTACACAGGGAACTACTCTCCACAGTATCACACATTCTCAGGCACACTGTCACCTAGGTTCACTAGGTACACTCACCCACAGTTGTTGCAGATACACACAAACTCGAGCTCACACACTGACACAGGTATATGCTACACAGGTACTGGGACACTCCCAAAACAGGGACACACATTCACAGACAAAGGTATAAATCTCAAAACCAAGACACTGTTTAGTTTAGAACTGCACAGAGAAACCCTCTCCTCTACACTGCACACTGTACAGTGGAAACCAAACACAGCTAGTTTAATCCCAACTGCACAGTGCTCACAGAAACCCCTAATAATCATTTCAACAAATACAAAGAGTGCAAAAAAATTGGGTTTACTCAAGAACCCATGAATCCTCAACCAAAATACTAAGAACCGAGATCTAAACCATACGTGGGAGATGTAATCGGTCCAATAGCAAACCCCTAGGGTTAGGGTTCCTAAAAATTGGGAGAAAACACCCGTAGGTCACCAAAACACTAATCTCTCCTAGGTCTTCATGTATAATCCCTAAAAAATTGAAATATAAACATCAAGGTGGGCTCATAATGGCCAACACAAATGAAAACAGAAATTAAATGTATTAAAATTTGGGTTTTACCTATTGGGAGATGGTTTCCCAATGGAGATTCTCCTTCTCCAAGTCTTCTTGGTCCAAGCTCCTTGTTTTCCCTTTGATGGAGGAGGAAAGTGAGATCCTAGGGCTGAATTTTGAAATTTGTGGGGTGAGGGAATGATTTTTTAAATGGAGGCTAGGGTTTGGTTTTCTTTCTTCATGAAGGAATGGTTGAGGGAGGCTCCCCTTTATTATATAGGCTAGGTTTAGGGTTCCTAATGCAAGGGTTAAATTAATCCTCCATGTTAAGTCATGAAGAACTTAATTAACTAAGGTTTAGTCATTTCTAGGGTTTGAGATTCTAAACCTATAATTGAAATTTAGGGTTTCCCTAATGCTAGCTTACAAGTTAGGGTTTAGCTATTAGGGTTAGACCTAATGGGATTTCTAGGGTTTAACCTAAAAACTTAATTATCAAGAACACCTCTAATCAATTAAATAAAACTCATCACATTAAATATTTACATGATTAAAATTAAACAGGGGAAATTACACTAATGTCCTAATGTGGAAATGTGGTAGTGACACCATAGCATCCCATGGTTGGATCTATTATACTAGTCGGGGGTGGAGAGTATTTTAGTATAGATATGTGATCATACCATCCTTGTACATGTCTTGTTCCTTGTGAGTATTGATCAGACACTGTACGTATGAACAACCAGGCCATTATACTCTTGTGTAAGTTCCCAAGATGATCACATGTTAAGCTAGTACTCACACACTTAGATATTAGTATTCTTGTTCATTGATATATTATTCATTATTGTGTTTATTCCAGTATTTCCTTATTATGTATCTCTTGTATCTATTGTGCATCTTGTATATTCATATCTATTTACTGTTACATAGTTTTTATCATTGATTAGAACTGCTGTTAGAGATATAATATATTTTTCCCAAATGACACTGAGGACTGGTACCCTACACATTATGGACCTCAGGATGTTGTGGGTTTAGAGTCTGAGACCCTGGTTCATGAGGGACTTATCCCAACTGAGACAGATGATCCGAGTTTAGTAGCTTCTTAGTATTCTTTGTACTGGATTTGTCTTCAGCTTATTTGTTAGTACTTCTTTCAAACTCATTGATGTATTATTTTTGACTCATGTGTTGTATGTGACTATTCTATTCTTTATCATATTCGTGCTCATTCCATCTTAGATTTGTGATTGAGTATATTGTTATTGTTGGTGGTTTATTATATTGATAGATAGTTTACCTAGATAGCGTTCTACCGCCGACTCTGTGGCGTAGGCTGGACGTTATTTTTGACTTATACCCTTACACCGGGTGCCGATTGTGACACGTTTTTAGTGGTGTCCCATGCAGGTCAGGCTTCGCAAGTTGTGCGATATCGTGGTAGTACGATGACTTAGTTGTACTACTGCGAGCCTGATTTAGGATATAGGACATAGGCTATAGGCTGAGAATACTCAATCACACCTAGGAAAATTCTTATGATTCATTCAACTATTCTCCTTTGATATTGATACTTGATCTCTTAATCTGTCATTTCTTTGAGTGTCTTACATCATGTGCCATATTGATTCTTTCTTTCGCTTTGTCACAGGATGCCGCCTAAGACTAGATCGCAGCAGGGGAGAGCAGTTTCTGAGAGGTCTGCGATATCCCGACGGCCTGCACCAGTCACTTCTCCTGTGATTGGAGTGTCAGCTACTTTCGGAGGTCCACTACCTACTCAGAGGACTGTGCCAGCAGTATCTGAGGGGCTTCCACCTCCACCTTCTGTGCCAGTAGAGGTAACGTAGATGTTTACACTATTTTATGAGATGCTCGAGGCACAGAGGGCTCAGTCAGAGGCACATCAGAGGGAAACCAATATTTTATGGCCGGGCATCGAGAGTGATCATCAGCTAGCTAGTCGAGAGAGGAGTTCTGGTCCAGCAGCAGGATATTCCTCAGGTTGCTCAGCTTCGGCTAGGCAACATTCAGGACTTCAAGAAGCTGGAGCCTAGGGTCTTCAAGGGGACGGAGGGCATCGTCTATGCTGATGATTGGCTCGGGGACATTGAGCGTCTTATGAGGGTGTCCCATCTTTTTGAGGATCTGAAGGTTAAGGCGGTAGGACTTCAACTGATCGACGTCGCTCCTACTTGGTTCAGGAATGAGCCGATTCTTGTTGACGCAGGACAATCTTGGGAGATATTCAAGGACCTCTTCAAGAAGAAGTTTTTTGCTCGGGCAGACAGGCTAGACTTGGGGAGGCAGTTTGAGAGTCTCATTTAGGGGAGCATGTCTGTGGAGGAGTACGCTGCGGAGTTCGGTAGGTTGAGCCGATTTGTAGTATATTTGGTGAGAGAGCCGGAGGTTCGGACTATTCATTTTTGTGAGGGTCTAAACTGGGAAGTAAAGATCCTTATTCCTTCTTTTTATGAGACATCCTCGGAGATACTTGCGAAGGCACGCAAGGTTGAGCAGAAGTTGGGTTTGAAGCCCAAGAGAGACTGTGATTCTTTTCTGGGGGCCAATAGCAGTACAATATCTACAAAATGTCCTTATTTCCAGTCCAGGCCTTTCCAGCAGCCGCAATGGCACCAGACTCCAGCTAAGGCACCTTTTCACCAGTCACCACAACAGCAGAGATAGTTACAACAATCTTTCTGCTATTTCTGCAAAAAGCCCGACTATATCTGAGAATTTTATAGGAAGAGGTTGGAAGTTTATTTGTATTATGGTACTGAAGGGCATCAGCTGAGAGAGTGTCCTTCCAATCCTCGTCGTGCAGGTCAGGGAGTAGCTTCAGCTCTGAGGGCACAAACGAGACCATCTACAGTACAACCAAGGGGACCGCTTTTGATACAGCAGCAGCGTTATGTCGAGCTTCAGCATCAAGGAGGTGCATGTCAGGGACAAGCGTTTGCTATGACCATCGAGGAGGACGAACCCACCGGAGATGTCATTGCTGGTTTTATTCTTCTTGATTCTATTCCAGCTTTAGCTTTGTTTGATAGTGGTGCTTCCTATAGTTTTGTATCTATTTTTTTTGCTCTGAAGCATGGTTTGGTAGCTGAGTCTTTGCTTAGGACTTGTAAGATCATGACCGGAGGAGGCATTATCCTTATTAATGATATTTGCAAGGATCGAAGAGTTATTATAGGAGGCCGGGAATTAAGTGCGTGTCTACTTGTAATGGCACTTTCGAGCTACGATATTGTACTCGGGATAGATTGGTTGAGTAGGCACCGTGCTAGTATAGATTGTAGAGGAGGTGGAGTTTTGTTTGGTTCGCCAGGAGAGCCAGAGTTCGAGTTTGCTAGAGGAGATGCAGAGCAGGGAGAAGGCATTATTTGTGGAGCTATGGTGGAAGATAAGGAGTTGCCGCATCCATTGATAGCAAAATTCTTGGATGTGTTTCCTGAGAAATTGCCAAGGTTATCGCCAGATCGAGATATTGAATTCTCTATAGACTTGGTGCCAAGTGTAGAACCAATTTTGCAACATGTCTATAGAGTAAACAACAACAAGCTGGTCGAGCTAAATAAGCAGGTGGACGAATTACAGGATAAGAGGTTTATCAGGTCGAGTTCTTCACCGTAGGGAGCGCCGGTATTGTTTATACCGAAGAAGGATGGATCGGTGCGCATGTGTATTGATTACAGGGCTTTGAATAATCTCACTATCAAGAATAAGTATCCTTTGCCATGGATTAATGATCTGTTTGATCAGTTGAGAGGTGCCAAGGTATTTTCTAAGATAGATTTGAGATCAGGTTACCACCAGGTGAAGGTAAAGTCGGAGGACATACCGAAGACTGCTTTTAGAACTCGGTATGGTCAGTACGAGTTTTTGGTGATGCCGTTTGGGTTGACTAATGCACCGGAGGTATTTATGAACTTGATGAACAAGGTATTCCATCAGTACCTTGACAAGTTTGTGGTGGTGTTCATCGACGACACAGGAGGAGCATGAGGAGCATTTGAGGATTATGTTGGCTGTGCTGAGGAAGGAGAAACTGTATGGAAAGTTGTCCAAGTGTGAGTTCTTCCTAGACAAGATGAAATTCTTGGGGTATATTGTGACTGGTGATGGTATTTTAGTGGATCGAAAGAAGATTGCAACAGTAGAATCTTGGAAGACCCCGAGTTCGGTAGCAGAGATCAGGAGTTTCTTGGGATTGGCAGGCTACTACAGGAAGTTTATGCAAGATTTTTTGAGGATTGCCGAACCGATGACCAGACTCACCAGGAAGGATGTAGAGTTTATTTGGACGAAGGATTGCCAGGTTCCTTTCGAGGAATTGAAGAAGAGGTTGACGTAGCCCCTATTTTTACGTTGCCATCAGGATTTGGAGGTTTCACTATTTATAGTGATGCATCGGGGAAGGTTTGGGTTGTGTTCTTTAGCAGAATAGAAAAGTGATTGCCTATGCATCCAGGCAATTGCGACCTCATGAAAAGAACTATCATACCCATGATTTAGAGTTGGCAGCAGTCATCTTCACCCTGAAGTTGTGGAAACATTACTTGTACGGAGAGCATCAATGGTTGGAACTGATGAAGGATTTTGATATATCTTTGCAGTATCATCCAAAAAAAGCTAATGTAGTTGTCGATGCTTTGAGCAGGTATCCGATAGCTATGTTCATGACGTAGGATCGATATTTGTTGGAGAACTTGGAGAACTTGGGCATTGAGATAATAATTTTTGTTTATGCGATGCAGATGTGGGGATTGTAGATACATTCAGATTTGATAGACAGGATCAAGGCAGCACAGTATAAGGATGTATCTCTGAGGAGCATCAGAGCTCAGGTGAGAGCAGGATTGGAGGATAATTTAACCATTGCTGAGGATAGATCTTTGAGGCATGGAGTTAGATTGTGTGTGCCTAGTGGAAGCTGCGTGAGGAGGTGTTGCAGGAAGTACATCGCTCTTAGTATTTCATACATCCAGGTGCCAACAAGATGTATCAGGATATACAAGAGAGTGTGTGGTGGTATGGCATAAAGAAGGAAGTGGCACAGTTTGTATCCAGATGCTTAGTGTGCTAGCAGGTGAAAGCCGAGAGGCAGAGGCCAGGAGATTTACTTCAGCCATTAACCATTCCAGAGTGGAAGTGGGAGCATATTACTATAGATTTTGTGTTCGGACTTCCACGCTCTCCAGAAGAAAAAGACGCGATTTGGGTCATCGTTGATAGGTTGACCAAGTCAGCCCACTTTTTGCCTTTTAAGGTAGGTTTGTCTACAGATAAGTTGGCAAAGATGTATGTAAGGCAGATCGTTAGAATACATGGAGTTCCCGTCAGCATAGCCTCGGACCAGGATAGTCGTTTTATTTCTTATTTCTGGAGAAGTTTGCACAAGAGTTTGGGCACGCAGCTCAAGTTCAGTACTGCATATCATCTCCAGACAGATGGACAGTCAGAGAGGACTATTCAGACTCTCGAGGATATGTTGCGCACTTGTGTACTAAATTTTGGAGGTTCTTGGGAGGACCATCTCCATTTGGTAGAGTTTGCTTATAACAACAGTTACCAGGCTAGTATAGAGATGTCACCTTTTGAAGCTCTGTACAGTCGGAGGTGTCGTACTCCCTTGTTATGGGACGATATTGGAGAGAGCGTTTTGCTTTGGCCAGATATGGTTGTGGATGCAACGAAAAAGTTTTAGTTGATCAGAGATAGACTTCGTGTGGCGCAGGACAGACAGTGGCATTGGGCCGATAGCCACCGCAGACCTTTGGAGTTCGAGGTATAGTTTAGATTTCGTTTATGCTTGCTATTGGTTGTTTGTTATAGATTAAGTTCTTAAGGTTGTATTTTGTTCTAGGCGGGTGGTTTGGTGTTTCTGAGGATTTCTCCGACACGAGGCACGATTCGCTTCGGTGGAGGCAAAAAGCTTAGTCCGAAGGGGGGTCCTGGGGGAAACCATCCCCTCCAAATTAATCATACCCTTCACTATTCTAGAGAGGGTCGGTAAAGTTGCTTATATACTAGAATTACCACCTGTATTAGAGGAAGTGCACAACGTCTTTCATGTATCGCAGTTGAGATGGTACGTGGCAGATCCTAGTCATAAATTGGATCACTCAGAGATAGAGGTGGACCCTACTCTTAACTATCCAGAGTAGCCAGTTGAGATTCTGGATCGGAGAGAGAAGGTGCTGAGGAACCAGAATATTCCTTTGGTGTGCGTCGCATGGAGGCATCACTCTCCGGGAGAGTCTACCTGGGAGAGGGAGGATGAAATGCGAGAGCGTTATCCATATTTGTTTGTGCCTTAAGGTATGTTCTTTCCTTATTATGTTATATTCTTTCATAGTTAATTCTGTTCTTAGTTCTGTTATTTTGTTATGATCTGTTATTTTCTGGGGGTAGTTTTCGTCTTTGAATTTCGAGGACAAAATTATTTTAAGGAGGGTAGACTTGTCACTACCACATTTTTTAGTAAAGGATATTTCAGTAGTTTTATATTTAATTAAATATTGTGCTTGATAAATAATTATTTGTTGTATTATTTAATTATTGCTAGATGTTAGATATTTATTTTGGACTTGTGTTAGTGGACCTAACTAGTTTAGTTTAGGCTCATGGACCAGCATGTATTAATTGTTAGATTTGAGCCCAACTAGAAAGCCCATTGATTAGGAGATGGATTAAATTAATTAAACCATTAGACTAGAAGCTTTCCTCCTTAATTATTTCTTCATGAGAGGCCCCAAGAGGTATATTGGATATTACATAGTAGCTTGAGGAAGGGAAAGGGGGGCCGGCCTATTATAGAGGGGGGAATTGATTTCTCTCTCCTCTTTTTATTTCAAAACTAGATCTAGAATTTCTCTCAACCAAATTCCTTCATTCCCACTTCATTTTCCTACCAAATTTTATTCTAATTCCTTCCTAAATCACCATTGGATACTAGTGGAGCAAGGATCTAGAAGGAGGAAGCAAGGATCTACAAAGAGGAGTAAGGATCTACAAGTTGGAGGCCAACTTCATCATATTTGGAGGTTTTATTGGGAATCTATCTCCCAATAGGTATAATTTAGTTTTTCCCCTCTTAAATTAGGTTCTAAATCTGATATTTAACCATAAAAAATCAACCCATATGCATAGGCTACCCATTGGATTTGGTTTTGTGTTCATAGGAGGCCTATTGTGAAAGTTATGGTACTTTTTGTGTCAATTTTAGGAGAATTTCGAGATTGACATTTGTTGTGTGTGTCAATTGGTCCTATAGATCAATTTGGCATGTGCTTGTATGTTTGGGGCTAGTGTCATGTCCATAATTGGGTACGTGTAGGTCGTATCCCAACAATTTGGTGATACGTGTTGATTTGGGGGTTTTTCCTCCGACACGGGACTTTGATCATGTTAAATTTTGACACGGACATATAGATTTGTATTTGACTCTTCGTATTGTTCATAAATAATATATATGACTTATTTGTGTCCTTCGGGGTACGTTTGGATGTGTAGTGGACTCGTGTCGCAAGCGTATTCTAGATCTAGTGGGATACGGAGTGATACGTTTCATGTGTTTGTGCAATTTATAGATAGATCTATTTTCTTGTGTTCTTATTCTTGGATTGTATAATTATATGTATGAATATATATATATAATATGTGTTATATATATATATATATATATATATATATATATATATATATTGTTATTATATATATTTATGTATTAGATCTATATATCTATTATATATATATATATGTGTTATATAATTGTGTAATCATTATTTTACATATGCAAGATCTACTAGTTATAGTATATACATATGTGGATGTTGTGTGTATATGTGTATGTGGTGGATATATATATAATTATGTTTCTTGTGTCTTAGATCTACGTGTCTATTTATGTATATTGTATGTAGCTATTATTCTACATATGTAGGAGCTCTTTAATAATGTAGTGCATGTGTATAAATATTATAGTATACATATGTTGAGGTTATGAATTATGTATATGTATATATATAAGTTGTTACATTATAGGTATATACTTATATAATGCATGTATGCATATTATCCTATGGTTATATATACATATGCGTGTAGATGTAATTATATATAAATATTAGTATATATGTCTGGGTGTATGTATTGTTCATATGTAGTAATTACATATATTAGTAATTATAGATGTAAGTATAATTATATAGTTGTATATATATATATATATATATATATATATATATATATATATATATATATATATATAAATAAGTGTTTTAGCGACAGCAACGTCACAACAGCACTGCCGCAGCAGCTGTAGCAAGCAGCAGTAGCAAAGACGACAACAACAGCAGTGTCGCAACAGATTAGCATATCAGCAGTAGCATTCAACAGCAGCAACGATATCTGTTTAGCGACAACAGAACCGTCGCCAAAGCAGCAGCATCAAGAACATACAGCAGCAACAGCGACAGTAGTTTAGCGACAACAGCAGAACCGTCGCTAAATCATCAACATATCAGTGTATCTGAGATTTCAGCGACAGTCAACATCGATCTTTAGTGACAGTTTGGCAGATTTTCTATTATTAGATTGCTAATTGTATTATAATATATGTATAATAATTTGCTAATTGTATTATAATATATGTATAATAATTTGTGTAGTATATATATACTTACGGGTAGTTAGTATAACAAGTATTTGGATATTACCTTGAGATACCAAGGTAAGTACCAAGGTATTGGGGATAGCCAAGGTATTGGGTTTTGGGTATCAAGATTATGAGTTTATGTTGTGATACCAAGTTGGTTCAAAACCAAGGTACCTAATTAATGTTTGTCTTTAAGATTTTATTTAATAATATTGTTTTGGCATTTGTATGTGTTATTTTCTTTTGGATTACGTATCCGGAGACACAGTATCCTAGTATTTAAGATATGGATTTTATGACCTAGACTTTAGTATTTGAACCCAATATCCTTGTGTTAGACTTTTGCAATCTAGAATTAGGTAGTTGACCATAGTTGACCATAGTTTGACTTTTGACTTAGAGTTGACTTGTTGACCTAGAAATTGACTAGTTTAACTTATTTGCTTTCCAGAACCTTGTATTGATGTTGTATTCCATATCTAGGTCTTTGAGGCACCGTATCTGACATCTGTAAGACTATTCATTGGACTTCAGGCGAGTACATTCTCTGATAGTTTCTCGTTTATGATATCCTCTATGTTCATTGTATCTAGTGTAGATATCCATATTTTTTGACATGATTGTTACACGAATTGGTATATCTGGATCTCGTCATGAGATGTTATTCCTTGTATATGGTGTATTTTGTGCAAGTCTTATTTTATTGATTATCTTGTGCATGTACAGACACTAATTCTCGGGGAAATTTGCTACCTTCCTAGAGAATCTTGTGCTATAGCATACTATGGTTAGATCTATTATACAGTCGAGGGTGGAGAGTATTTTAGTATAGATATGTGATCAGAACCTTCTTGTGCATGTCTTGTTCCTTGTGAGTGTAGATCATACACCGCACGTATGATCAGCTAGGCCATTATACTCTTGTGCAAGTTCCCAAGCCGATCACATGTTAAGCTAGTACTCACACACTTAAATATTAGTATTCTTGTTCATTGACATATTGTTCATTATTGTGTTTATTCCAGTATTTCCTTATTGTGTATCTCTTGTATCTATTGTGCATCTTGTATATTTATATCTATTTACTGTTACATAGTTTTTACCATTGATTAGAACTACTGTTAGAGTTGTACTCTGCTTTTTTCCTGACCGGATATATTTTTCTCAGAAGACACTGAGGACTGGTACCCTACACATTATGGACCTCAGGATGTTGTGGGTTTAGAGTCTGAGACCCTGGTTCAGGAGGAACTTATCCCAACTGAGACAAATGACCCGAGTTTAGTAGCTTCTTAGTATTCTTTGTACTGAATTTGTCTCCAGCTTATTAGTTAGTACTTCTTTCAGACTCATTGATATATTATTTTTGACTCATGAGTTGTATGTGACTATTCTATTCTTTATCATAATCGTGCTTGTTCCATCTTAGATTCGTGATTTAGTATATTATTATTGTTGGTGGTTCATTATATTGATAGATAGTTTATCCAGACAACATTCTACCGCCGGTTCTGCGGCGTAGACTGGGCGTTATTTTTGATCTATACCCTTTCACCGGGTGCGGGTTGTGACAGTCTGAGGGGATTCCACCTCCACCTTCTGTGCTGACATATGTGACTCAAGTGTTCGCAATGTTTTACGAGATAATGACGGCTCACAAGGCCCAGTCAGAGGCTCACCAGAGGCAGACCTACGTGTTAGGGCAGGGTATTGAAAGTGCTCATCAGCTTGCCCTTGCTGTAATAGAGAGAGAAGATTTGGTCCAGCAACAGGTTGCCCAGCTTCGGCCGGGTAATATCTAGGACTTCAAGAAGCTGGAACCTCAGGTCTTCAAGGGGACTGAGGGTATTATCTACGCTGATGATTGGCTCGAGGATATCGAGCGTCTCATGAGGGTGTCCCGTCTTGCTAAGGAACTGAAGGTTGAGGCAGTAGGACTTCAGTTGTTCGACATAGTCTACACTTGGTTCTGGAATGAGCCACTTCTTGCTGATACGGGACAATCTTGGGAGGTATTCGAGGACCTCTTCAAGAGGAAGTTCTTTGCTCCGGTGGACAGATTGGACTTAGGGAAGTAGTTTGAGGGCCTTACTCAGGGGAGCATGTCCGTGGAGGAGTACGCCACAAAGATTGGTAGGTTGAGCCGATTTACGAAATATTTGGTGAAGGAGCCAGAGGTTTGGGCTATCCGCTTCCGTGAGGGTCTGAACTGGCAAGTGAAGATCCTTATTCCATCTTTCTATGAGACATATTCAGAGATACTTGTGGAGACACGCAGGGTTGAGCGAGAGTTGGGCTTAAAACCCAAGAGAGATCGTAATTCTTTTATGGGGGCTAATAGCAACACAATGACTACTAAGTGTCCTCATTTCTAGTCTAGGCCTTTTCAGAAGCCACAACAGCACCAGACTACAGCTAGGGTACCGGTCCAGGCACCACAGCAGCAGTAGAGACAGTCACAACAAGCTTCCTGCCACTACAACAAGAAGCCCGACTATATCTGGAAAGTTTGCAGGAAGAGGTTGGGAGTTTGTCTATATTGTGGTACCGAGGGGCATCAGCTGAGGGATTGTCCTTCCAACCCTCGTCGTGCAGTTCAAGGATCAGCTCCAACTCCGAGAAGACAGGCAAGGCCACTTGTAGTACAGCCGAGGGGACTGCTGCTTCTGACCCAGTAGCAGCATTATGCCCAGTACCAGCATCAAGGGGATGCACATCAGGGACGAGCATTTTCTATGACGGTCGAGGAGGCCGAGCCTACCGGAGATGTCATTGCAGGTTCTGTTTTTCTTGATTCTATTCTAGCTTTAGCATTATTTGATAGTGGTGCTTCTCATAGTTTTGTATTTGTTTCTTTTGCTTTGAAGCATCATTTGGGAGTTGAGAATTTTCTTAGGACTTACAAGATCATGACCGGGGGAGGCATTATCCTGGTTAGTGATATTTGCAAGAATCGAAGAGTTACTCTGGGAGTCCGGAAGTTGAGTGCGTGTTTACTTGTAATGCCACTTCCGATCTACGATATTGTACTCGGGATAGATTGGTTGAGTAGACAGCTAGTATAGATAGCAGAGGAGGTAGAGTTTTCTTTAGCCCACCAGGAGAGCCAGAGTTTGAGTTTGCTAGAGGAGCTATAAAGTAGAAAGAAGGCATTATCTGTGGAGCTATGGTGGAAGATAAGGAGTTGTCGCATCCTTTAATAGTAGAGTTCTTGGATGTATTTCCTGAGAAATTGCCAGGATTGCCGCCAGATCGAGATATTAAATTCTCTATAGACTTGGTGCTAGGTACAGAGCCAATTTTACAGCATGTCTATAGAGTGAACAATAATGAGCTGGTTGAGCTGAAGAAGCAAGTGGATGAATTGCAGGATAAGGGGTTTATCAGATCCAATTCTTCACCATAGGGAGCCCCGGTATTGTTTGTACTGAAGAATGATGGATCGGTGAGCATGTGCATCGATTACAGGGCATTGAATAATCTCACTATAAAAAAAAATATCCGTTGCCACGGATTGATGACCTGTTCGATCAGTTAAGTGGCGCCAAGGTATTTTTTAAGATAGACTTGAGATCAGGCTACTACCAGGTGAAAGTGAAGCCGGAGGATATTTCGAAGACTGCTTTTTAGGACTCCGTATGGCCATTATGAGTTTATGGTGATGCTGTTTGGGTTGACTAATACCCAGGCGGTATTTATGACTTTGATGAACAAGGTGTTCGACCAGTACCTTGACAAGTTCGTGGTGGTATTCATCGATGACATACTCATATACTCGAAGACACCAGAGGAACACGAGGAGCATCTGTAGATTGTGTTGGATGTGTTGAGGAAGGAGAAGCTGTATGAAAAGCTGTCCAAGTGTGAGTTTTTCCTGGACAAGGTAGAGTTCTTAGGATATGTTGTAACTAGTGATAGAATTTTAGTGGATCCGAAGAAGATCACAGCAGTGGAGTCTTGGAAGACCCCGAGTTCAGTGGCAGAGATCAGAAGTTTCTTGGGTCTGGCAGGCTACTACAGAAAGTTTGTACAAGATTTTTCGAGGATTGCTGAGCCGATGACTAGACTCACCAGGAAGGATGCAGAGTTTGTTTGGACAGAGGAGTGCCAGGCTACTTTTAAGAAATTGAAAATAAGGTTGACGGCTGCTCCTATTTTGACGTTGCCATCAGGGTCTGGAAGTTTCTATATTTATAGTGATACATCAGGAAAAGAGCTGGGTTATGTTCTTCAGCAGAATAGAAAAGTGATTGCCTATGCATCTAGGCAATTGCGTCCTCATGAGAAGAACTATCCTACCCATAATTTGGAGTTGGCAGCAGTCATCTTTGCCTTAAAGTTGTGGAAATATTATTTGTATGGAGAGCGTGGAGAGATCTTCACAAACCATAAGATCTTGAAGTATATTTTTACTCTGAAGGAGTTGAACATAAGGTAGCGTCGGTGGCTGGAACTGATGAAGGATTTTGACATATCCTTACAGTATCATCCGGAGAAAGCCAATGTAGTTGTCGATGCCTTGAACAGGTATCCGAAAGCTATATTTTTGACACAAGATCGTTATTTGTTGGAGGATCTAGAAAGCTTGGGCATTGAGGTGATAGTCCCTGGTTTTTCCATATAGATATGGGGGTTGTAGATACACTCAGAGTTGATGGACAGGATCAAGGCAGCCCAGTACGAGAATGTATCTCTGAGGAGAATCAGAGCTCATGTGAGAGCATGATTGGAGAATGATTTCACCATTGCTGAGGATGGTTCTTTGCGGCATAGTTCTAGATAATATGCGCTTAGTAGGGAGCTGCTTGAGGAGATATTGTAGGAAGCACATCGCTCTCAATAGTCCATGCATCCAGGTGCAAATAAGATATATTAGGATATGCGAGAGAGTGTATGATGGTATGACATGAAGAGGGAGGTGGCACAGTATGTATCCAGAAACTTAGTGTGCCAGCAGGTGAAAGATGAGAGGCAGAGGCCATATGGATTACTTCAGCCATTACCCATTGTAGAGTTAAAGTGGGTGCATACTATAAATTTTGTGTCCAGACTTCCACGATCTCCAGGAGAAAAAGACGTAATTTGGGTCATCATTGACAGGTTGATCAAGTCAGCCCACTTTTTGCCTTTCAAGGTGGGTTTGTCTATGGAGAAGTTGGAAGAGTTGTATGTGAGGCATATCGTCAGGATATATGGGATTCTCGTTAGCATAGTCTCGGTTCAAGATAGTTATTTTACTTCTTATTTCTGGAAGAGTTTGCAGGCGAGTTTGGGCACCCAGCTCAAGTTCAGTACTGCATATCACCCCCAGAAAGATGGACAGTTAAATAGGACCATTTAGACTTTCGAGGATATGCTGCGCACTTGTATACTAGATTTTGGGGGATCTTGGGCGGATCATCTCCATTTGATAGAGTTTGCTTACAACAACAGCTACCAAGCTAGTATAGAGATGTCACCATTTGAGGCTCTGTACGGTCGAATATGTCGTACTCCCTTGTCATGGGACGATGTTGGAGAGAGAGCTTTATTGAGGCCAGAGATGGTTGTGGATGTAGCAGAAAAGGTTAAGTTGATCAGAGACATATTTCGAGTAGGGCAGGACAGACAACGGTATTGGGCCGCTAACCACCGAAGACCTTTAGAGTTTGAGGTATAGTTTTAGATTTTTGTGCTTGATATTTGTTGTTTGTTATAAATTAAGTTCTTAAGATTTTGTTTTGTTCTTGGTTGGTGGTCTGGTGTTCTTCGATACGAGGTACGATTCATTTTAGTGGAGGCAAAAAACTTAGTCCGCGATTCATCGGACCCTTCAGTATTCTCGAAAGGGTCGGTGTAATTGCTTACAGACTAGACTTGCCACCTTCATTAGAAGAAGTGAACAACGTATTTTATGTGTCACAGTTGAGACGGTACGTGGTGGATCCTAATCACGTATTGGATCACTTGGAGATAGAGGTAGGCCCTACTCTTAGCTATCCAGAGCAACCAGTTAAGATTCTGGATCGGAGAGAGAAGGTACTGAGGAACCAGACCATTCCCTTGGTACGTGTCGCATGGAGGCATCACTCTCCGGGTGAGTCTACCTGGGAGAGGGAGGATGAAATGCGAGAGCGATACCCATATCTGTTTGTACCTTGAGGTATGTTCTTTCCTGATTTTTATTTTATTTTTGGGGGTAGTTTTGTCTTTGAATTTTGAGGACAAAATTATTTTAAGGAGGGGTAGACTTGTCACTACCATATTTTCTAGGAAGGGTATTTTGGTTATTTCATATTTTATATGCTAGTTGAATATTTATTTATTGTTAGATGTTATATTTTATTTTATACTTGTGTTGGTGGACCTAACAAGCTTAGACTAGGCTCATGGACCAACATTAATTCTAGTTAGATTGAGCCCAACAAACAAGCCCAATCGTTAGTCCATTCATTAGGAGGATGGCTTAATTAGTTAAAATAATTGGATTAGAACCTTTTTTCCTTAATTAATTCCTTCATGACAAGCCCCAAGGGGTATTGTTGACTTTTCAAAGTAACTTGGAGTAGGGGCAAGGCTGGCCATAAGAGGGGGAGGAGAGAGACTCTCTCTCTTCATCCATTCCTATCAATTCTAAATCTAGAATTTCTCTCTTCCAAATTCCTTTATCCCTACACCAATCCTTACCTAAATTCTCTCCCAATTCCTTCTCTACTCAACATTGGAGGCTATTGGAATAAGAAGGAGGCAAGGATCTACAAGGAGGAAGAATGAGCATAAGTTGAAGGCTCTTAACACTCATTTGGAGACTTGCATTGGGAATCCAACTCCCAATAGGTATAATTAAGTTTTGCCCTCTAATTAGACTCTAAATTGGTAGTTTAATCATTAGAAACCCTTCCATGTACTAATACTACCTATAGGAAGTGGAATTAGGTTCATAGGAGGCCTATGGAGGAAGTTATGTGGTATTTTGTATCAAATTTAGGGAAATTCCGAGCTTGGCATATCTTGTATTTGTCAATCGGTCAATTAGATAAAATTGACATGTGTTTGGTTGTGTGAGACTAGTGTCGTATCCATAATTGGATACATGTAGGTCGTATCATGATAATTTGGTGATACATATTGATTTGGTGGTTTTTCTTTCGACACGGGGGTTTGAGTATGTCACATTTTGATATAGGAACGTAGTTGAGTAACTAGATCTTCGTAGTACTTCTAATTGTGATTCTAGACTTTCTTGTGTCCTTCAAGATATGTTTGGTGGTGTGGTGGAGCCGTATTACAAGCGTATCATAGATTGAGTGTGATACGAGTGCGGTGCACGCCACGTGTTGAATACTTTGCATTCTAATTTAATTTACCTTTGTTATAGCTATTAGTGTATTGTATTTGTAGTTGTTATATATATATATATATATATATATATATATATATATATATATATATATATATATATATATATATATATATATGTTTCTATTTTATTTGAGTGTATTGGTTGTCATATGGAGTGTAGGGAGTTCATGTGAACTATTAGTATTAATATGTGTAAGTTAATATATATATATATATGTATGTACATAGGAGTTATAGTGTGCGTGTGTGTGTGTGTATTTGTGTGATTGTGTGAGGCAAGGTAGAGGAGAGGGGACTCGGGCTGTGCACATAGTGAACAACAGCTGCAGCAACAACATAGTGAACAGCAGCAGCAGCAACATGCTGAGAATAATAACAAATGCTAGAGGAAGCAGCAGCAGCCAATGCAACCGTATGGGCAGCAACAATAGCAATAAGGCTAAGAGGGATCAGGTTTGTAGGTTGGAAGTTAAGTGTTGGTTAGATGCCACTGTTAATAGGTTTGTATTTGCTAGTTAGTAGTTTAGTTGTTATATATTAGTGTTTAGTTACTAATTTATTTAGTACATGTTAGAAGCATGGGTATTCTAGTTATGTTAGTTTAGTATAGTATTGATATATGTTATGAGTATAAGTGCATGTTAGTATTAGATGATGCTAGCTCTAGATATTAACTGTTAGATACTCATATTAGTATTTAGTTAGAGTATCATGATTAGTAGTTATAATAAGTTAGTATATAGTTATACACTAGATAGAATATATATTAGTATAGGTTGAAGCTAGTTCTTGAATTACCTTGTGATACACCAAGGTAATGTCAAGATATTGGCTTATCCTCAAGTTATTGGGTTGTGTATCAAGAGGGGGTGTAGGTGGTATGATACCGTATTGGCTCAAAGCTATGGTATCCACTTAGTATTAGTTTAGCTAGGGATACTATATATTTTTATCTTGTATATATATATTATTATATTTTTATATCTAATATTTTACGTATCTTATGATACGGTATAGTGTTGGTATCCTAGTATCCTAACATAGCTAGTATAGTTATATAGCATATGGATCCAATATCCTAGAGATCGACTCATACAACCTAGAAATAACTAGTTTGACCAAGTTTGACTAGTTTGACCTAGAGTTGACCTAGTTTGACTATTTTGACCTAGACATAGCTATATGACCTAGAATTTGACTGGTTTAACTTATTTTCATTCCAAAATCTTGTATTGATGTAATATTCCATATTTAGGTCTCTGAGGTATCGTTTCGGACATCCTTGATACTGTTCACCGAATTTTAGGCAAGTACATTATCTGATAGTTTTTTATTTATGATATCCCCTATGTTTCTTGTATTTAGTGTAGATATCCTTAATTTTTTTATACAATGGTTACACGGATTGGTATATCCGGATCTCGTCATGAGATGTTATTCCTTGGTAGTTATGGTGTATCTTATACAAGCCTTGTTCCTCGTTCTTCTTGTACATGTACAAACATCGATTCTTGGGAAGACTAGCTACCTATCCAGTGAATCCAGTGTCATAACGTACCATGGTTGAATCCACTGTACCAGTATGGCGGGGAGTGTTAGTGTAGATATATGATCATACCCTCCTTGTGCATGTCATTGTGAGTGTTGATCATACACCACATGTATAATTAACCAGGCCCTAATCCTTGTACAAGTTTCCAAGCCGATCACATGTTGAAGCTGATACTCACTCACATAATAGTAGTATTCTTACTCAATTCCATGATGCTCATTTCTTGTATTTAATTCTAGTATTCCTATTTTGTATATCTCTTGTACTTATATCTTGCATCTTGTATATTTACTCTATTTACTATTAAATAGTTTATATCATTCATTGGAACTGCTGTTAGAGGTGTACTTTTCTCCTTTTCTGACTGGATATTTTTTTTTCAGATGACACTGAGGAGTGGTATCCCACTCACTATGAGCCTCAGGATGTAGTTGGCTTAGAGTCAGAGACTTTGACTCATGAGGGCCTTATCCTGGTTGAGACAGATGACCCAATACCTGTAGCTCAATAGATAGATTTATTTGTACTGAATTTGTCTCCAGCATTTTGTTATCAGTATTCTTATTATCATTAGATGACTCATTAGATATTATTTGTCTTGTGAGTTATAATTGAATCTTCTGTTCTTTATATCATATTCATCCGATTGTCCATCTTATAGATCTGTGATTGAGTATTTATACCTCATTGGTGGCATTCTATACCTTGATGTCATTATTGCTAGATAGATAGTTTACCAAAATAGCGTTCTACTATCGATATTTTGGTGTTGGCTGGACGTTGTTCACTACTCGCGTCCCTACACCGGGTGCGGGTCACGACAAGCATAAGCAAGTAAAATTATCGCATGAGTCCACTTTGGTGGCTTCCTACGGAAAGGGAAGACCCAAGTCACAAGAAAGGACATGAGAGAGTTCTCGGGATCTTGCGACTATGGACCGCAAGGAGGGCTGCTATCAATATGGCGAAAGTGGTCATATCAAGAGGAACTGTATGAAGCTCAAAGCTTAGAAGACCAAAGGCAAGGATGATCAGGAGGATCTCACGGCTATGGAAGATCTCATCATCGTAACAATCGATATAGAGGAACCTTGTGGCATGTATCATGATGACGACTGGGTCATAGACACGGTGGCATCGTATCACACCACTCTATATAGGAGGATCTTTACATCATACCGTGACAGAAGGTTTGGACGTGTGAAGATGGATACTAAAGGGACGGTTGTAGTTGTAGGCATCGGTGATGTGCACTTGACAACGTAGCTTGGTGATAAGCTCGTTCTCAAGGATGTGCGACATGTACCGAGTTTGCGTATAACTTGATTTTGGTAGGGAGGCTGGTGGATGATGGCTATCGCAGTTTGTTTGGGGACAAAGACTGGATGCTTACGAAGGGTTCCCAGCAGCTGGCTCGAGGAGATTTGTGTTGTAGCATGTACAGGCTCAAGCCACCGAAATATACAGGCATGCCACAGACACCGGATGGAGGCTCGAGGGGCATTCGATAGGAGGTGGATCATCGAAAACTCATCTTGGAGGGTCTTTAAGATACTTTGAGGGATACAAAGGAATCAGTTCATCGAGACAAAGCAACAAATGGTGATGAGTCAAAGATTAAGGGTCAGTCTATCGATCCCATGACAGCTGGTCAGTCTCCCGGTGGAGGTTTTTCCGCAGATCTGATTTTGGAGACTGGTGGGTTGAAAAAACTTCACAGATCGATATTGGTTTCAACAGTTCGAGGCCATGGAGGAGATCAAAATTTACAGCAAACTCAATCTGAGGTAGGAGCATCATCATTCACACAGTTCATGGAAAGTTGTGGGTCATCGAAGGCATGTACAGTGCGTGATGTTTTGCTCGAGAACGCATGTGTATGGGGGAGCTTCAAGTTTGGACATGAAGGTGGGTAGATTTAGGAGTTCAAATCTTGGAAGAAATGCACAGTTCGCTTGGTTGTGCCTGCCAAGGGTGAAGAAGCTCGTCGAAACTTTAATACGTTTCGGTGAAAGACGAAAGTTGGGGACATGCAGCCAAGACTCACGGTGAGACTGGTCGTCAGGGACTTTGGTCTTGGCCGTGTCATCGATATCGACAGGATCCTAGTAGTACATAAGGTGCTACGCATGGTAGCTAGCATCAACGTAATGGTCGAGGAGCTAGAGATGACGGAAGAGGCAAATTAACTCAGGGGATCGTAGATCAGTGGTATGGGGAAGCAGGATTTATGTCGCGGGACGAGAGACATGGAGTCTAGTTGAGGAGCCATGGAGCCGACACCTCTCATTAGACTGGAGAAGAAGATTATTGAAAATCAAGTATGCTGAAGGGGGGCAGAGTTTGGTCCGAACTCGGTCCCTGGCAGAGTTCGGGCCAAACTCGGTGTGGTATTTTATGAATCATTCTTTCAAGATCGAACCAAACTCGGTCCGAGTTCAGTGTCGACGGCGACTGCTCGGGTTTTGGAGTTTTATATTATTTTTTGGACCGTTGGATGCTAGTGGACAGCTGGATCTTATGGTTGGTTAATGTTAGGATTTTCTGACCCTAAAATAGGTTTCTCATCCTATAAATAGGGAGGAGGGTGGAGGCACAAAGAAGAAGCACAAGTTAGAGATTCGAGGTGCTCGTCTGCAGAAAATCTAAGAGAATGCCCGTGCTTTGCTCTTAAGACTTCGCCATCCCAGACAGAAGAAAAATGAGATACTAATCGAGGAGTCATCAACTTCGGTTAAGAAGATTGCTACGGGTTGGTGAGTGATTTTAATTATAATATTCTGTTTTTCTTCTTGAGTATGGGGAGGGGGTTGAACCTATTAGGGCAAAGGGTTTCAACATTAGTTTTTGCAATCTTATAATTTTATCTGAGTTATAAAGGTTGGGATTTATCCAGGTGACGTAGTCACCGTCATATACTTGTGTTCATCTGTGCTTGGTATTCGTAGATTTGGTTGGTCATCTCTGGTCAGTTGGCAAACGCTTCCGTGCCGCGCTCAAGTCATGGTATCAGAGCGCACGTATTTTTAATAAATAATAGCAAAGTTTTAGTCCTGCAATCTAGATCTCTCACGATATATCTCCCGACAAGTGGTGCAAAGTGCTCGATAAGGGGACATAAAGCTCCAATCTGAGGTGAAAAAATAAATCATCCTTGGTCTTGCATAATTCTAGTCTCATAAAAATCATCCTCGTTGGATTCTGCTCACGTAGAATTCTGATCTTGCGGAATAATAAACCTCATAGAAATCATCCTTGGTTTCACAATATTTCGATCTCGCAGAAATCAAGCCTTGCACAATTCTCAAAGACACAAACTCATAAAAATCATTCTCGTAGAATACTACTTAAACATTGAGCCTCGCAAAAATGGAACCTCACAGAAAAATATTTTGCATAATGAAGCAACTAAGGAGAAAATTCCTCGCAGAATTGTGCTGAAGCCCCATAGAATTTAACAATCTCGCAAAAATCAACCTCGTCAGAGATCCTGCTTGTTAAATGAACTAATAATGTTGTCATACTGACCCATTAATGTTTAATCCACTAATGATGGTATCATACTGACCAATCAATATTAATTATGCTGACGACTCTGCCAATGTATGAGCACCTTGAGCTCCGAAATAATAATTCTTTAAATCACTAACAAAGAAGTCAAGTGACTGACAATGTCTTAAACTTTGAAAAGTATACTACTTTTAAAAAAAGTAATATTTCTTTGTTTAAGACAACTATCGCCCACATGGGCTGTTGTAGTAAAGAGATATTGTGCAGACAGCCGTGTGTCACACATGTAACAATTTTACAAGGAAAAAACATTTATATATGGGATTATTCCATGGAGTCCCACTTTTGCGAAGGCTTTTTCTCGAAGATTTCAATATTTCCGCGACTAATAAACATTTTTCCCTGTTTAGAGATCTCATATTATAAATAGCCTAGTGAAGGGATGATTGAAGGGTTTTCTTTTCTGCGAAAGATTTCTACTTCAAGAGCCAATGTACCCGAATAGATTCTTCTCACCACTCAAAGAATTCTACCATTATCAAGGTCACGAGAAGCTACTCATTCTCTTCTCTGATGTCCTTTAACAACTCAAGTGCATCTCTAAAATTTTCCATCAAGTTTCCTTCCTTAGGCTACTACGTCCGTGCAACCACTAGTATATTTGTCATTAAAGGACACTTAGAGCTTCCTCTCTATGTTGATTTCCTACAAAGTTCTGAAGCATCCGAAAAGAAATTGTCCTTGTCAACCGAAGCCCTATACATTGTGTGAGGCCGTCAACGGAGAAAAGGGGCCATACAAGATCTTCACCATTATAATTTTCGAAAAATATTATTTATAGTAGAACTTATATTGTATTTACATATTATGATTTTGTAAGTCAAAGAATTATAAAAAAAAAGTTCTTCCAAGAAAAATAGTGGGAAGTTTTCTTCAAACCAAGCTTTGTATTAAAAACTCATGATGGATCTGCGATTGGTTGTGCTTGTATTTCATAATCAATCTAGGTTGGCTTGACATACCTGTTTAACCTTAATTTTTGATAAAAGGAAAACCTTAGTAAAATTTATAGAAACTTACATAGAATACTATCAGAATTACAATGAATCTCTACAAAGGGCTATGGGAAAGTATCTCGATGGAACTCTATTCAGCAAGCAACCATATTATTTCATTGAAGAGATTCTACCCCAAGTAGAGCGGCATGGGATCAAGCTTACAACAAAATCCCAAGCGGGCATTCTTCTCCCAATTAGCAGATGTCGACATCCCCAAGGGCAGATTGGTAATAAATATAGGTTGGAATCCTAGGATCTACCTATCTAAGTATACATAATCCTCTTTCTTCTTATAGGTTATTTTGTTCGGCGAAGTGCGATGAAGTACAAATTTCAAAAATTAATATTTTGCATATGCATTGCGGTGAATGTAGCAATGTAAACAATTCTTTGGTTTGGTGTTTTAAAGAAGTAGATGTTAGATGTGAAAAAACCTAAAGTTTAGTATTTGGTTTATTGTTGATGTGAGTGAGAAGTATAATTTTTTTGTAAAAGTGAAATGAATAGTAAATCTATATTTTATTAAAGTAAAGGGGAAGTGGTCATCCATCCAAATACGCGAAGTAGGAATCATGATTTCTCACTTTTGTGCTCCAATTCAGAGGAATAAACTCCGATGTGAAAATTTTAATTTCGTAGCAGACAAGACTTACTGTTCATGTCAAATCATAGCAAATATTTTCTCCAAATTCTCCTCCAAACATATAAAGTGGTCAAAAATCTGAATTTTGGCCACTTACGAACTCCAAATCTGTGAACCAAATAACCCCTTAGTGTAAGTTTATAATGGTACAGTAGGAACAATTGTCCGACTAATTTTTTTTTGAAAATAAATTAGCTATAAATATCTTCAATATTGTTTTCACATTTTATGAACTCACTATGCCAAATTATCATTACTTGTCTATAGGCTATATACTAAAAACTCTAGCATTTATTATAGAAGGCTAAAAGTCAAACCTTTTTTGACAAAATTATCATCCTTCTTCCAGAATTCATTCTAGATCTTGGTATGTATGTATTTTTATATTTTAAATGGGTAGATACTAAAAAATGATATGTTAAGAGTATTATTGTCTAACCATTTGACTTGTTTAAACATATTTTTATTTATTATTACTATTTTTTCTTCTGCATAACATAATAATTCTAACTCGAGTATTTTTTTAATTTGCCCCACCCACTAAATTTTATATCTCCGTCACTGCCTACCCGACTACTCTTTATTTACCTTAATACATGCAAGGGATCTCTAGCCCTTCATACCAATGGTCAAGCGGTGCACATGGTTGTTCGCTAGGTACGGTAGGTGACTGACCTTTCGAGAAACCTACTTCTCTTCTTCTCCATCATCCAGATCCATTCCAGTACTTCAGTCATTGTTCTGGATCTAGATCCATAAATCAAGGAGTTCAAGTGTGCAATTTGTGTATGCATACAATATTAGACTGTCCTCTTTTGGGAAACTGAACCCACGACCACATAGTAACTTCTATTCTTG
This sequence comes from Iris macrosiphon, assembly GCA_036927795.1. Taxonomy (NCBI): domain Eukaryota; kingdom Viridiplantae; phylum Streptophyta; class Magnoliopsida; order Asparagales; family Iridaceae; genus Iris; species Iris macrosiphon. The sequence goes on from JAYESA010000012.1 coordinate 31,373,998, forward strand.
TCTCACATCCTTATAGTCTTCAAGCATAGAATCATATATCTGTGTTATGGAACTTCCTATATCAAGTTCAACTCCAGTAATAGAACCAATAATGAGTAATCAACCTCCAGTCACACCACAACCTAATATGGGTGTTGGTGCTATAAATGGTGATATTTTAGTTCTGCAATATCTAGACCTCTAGTGATATATCACCTGACAAGGGGTGGACTGTACCTGACATGGGGATACAAAAGCTCCCGTCCAAGACAGAGAAATAAATCTTCCTTGGTCTTGCATAATTCTTGTTTTGCAAAATAGCCTAGTAAAGGGATTATTCGATGGAGTCAATATTTCTGCGACGATTGGACATATTTGTTAGATTCTGATCTTATCCTATAAATAGCCTAGTGAAGGGATGAATGCAGGATTTTCTTTTCTGGGAGAGAATTCTACTTCGAGAGCCAGTGTAACCTAGTATATCTTCTTCTCACTCCTTAAAGAATTCTACCATTATTAAGGCCACAAGCAGATACTCATTCTCTTCTTCGATGTGCTTCATAACTCAAGATCGGTCCTGTGCATCTCTAAACTTTTCCTTCTAGTTTTCTTCCTTAGGCTACTACGTCCGTGCAACCTTTAGTAGATTTGTCGTTAAAGGATACTCAGAGCTTCTTCTCTAAGTTGACTTACTCGATTCATATCAATGAAAGAGAGAGAGCTTCCCTACAGAAGCACCATACCAAAATTTCTTCAAAACCAAGTTTTGAAGCATCCGAAAAGAACGTGTCCTCATCAACCGAAGCCCTATACATTGTGTCAGACCGTCAACAAATAGAAGAGGTCATACAAGATCTCTACAGTTATAAAATAAAATTTCTCCCAATGAAAACAGTAGGAAGTATCCTTATAGTACATCCAATCAGATCCCCCATATCTCTACATCAAGGGACTTTTTGTCTCATGCATCCCTATCATATCCAAGCCCCAACCGCTCATTCAAGATTATATTGTATATCCTAGTTACCTCCATTACTTAGCCAATTGGTATAAAATATAGTCACTACCCCTCAACCTATCAACTAGATCATGGTCAATAATTCGTTACTTCTCGATCAGGTGATGTCAGTTGTCCAACCTTATGTGTAGTCACCCTCTCAGGACCCTTATCAGCTATATTTCTCATGGTCAACCTTTTTCTACCGTCCATAAGGTGGAAGCTTTCATTCTTTGTATTACCAACTCATGATGAATTTGCGATTAGCTATGCTTATATTTCACTATTATTCTAGGCTGGCTTGGCATCCTTGTTTAACCTTAATTTTTGATAAAAGGAAACCTTAGTAAAATTTGTAAAAACTTACAAAGAATACTCTCAGAGTTTTACAATGAATCTCTATAAAGGGTTATACGAAAATATGTTGATGTAACACTATTCAGCGAGCAACCATATTATTTTATTAAAGATTCGAGAGTGAGTCTTTAGTCTTCTTATCTATCTTATTATAGGATAACAATCAATGGATTCTACTAAGATGCTTTAGAATCCTTGATGTTAAAGGCTATTTGAAGCGTATGCATCTCTAGGAGAACTCTATAAAAGACTAGGGTGTACGAATATGTTTTTAATCTTCTGATTTTGTTCTTGAAAGCAAGAACAAGTATCTTGAGGAAGCTTACAATCTTGAGAGTAAAGGATAGTAAGATCCTTTGCTAAGTTTTTATATAAGCGAAGTGGGGACACTCTCTCTTGCTGCTTCTTAAGTACACTAAGTACTGACTATTGATTAGCTAAATAACCCTCTATTCAGCCCTATAGGGGCTATTTATAGAGCTACTAGGGTGTAATATCCATTGATGTCCCTTGGATGGAGATAAGATAACTTAACAGCAATTACAACAAGGATAGCCTATTGGTCAGCTAGGCTATCCTGATGCAGCAAGTCTGCCCTTTGTGCTTGCCAATCTAAGAATATGTTGTATTTCATTTAACTAGGGATTTCTGTCATGAACCGCACCTGAAAATCTGGCATAATTCATGGGTACGTCCAGCCAACACCGTAGTGTCGGCAGTAGAATGATCATGAGCTATACCCTGAGCTACATGTGGCCTAACCGGTCCATTATAAATATGAGCTATACCCTGACCAGGAAGAGTAGGAGCAGTAGGACTTTTCCTCAACTAATGCACAGATGATCCGCAGAATAAGCTTATCCCAAGCCTGTTTCTACAAACGTCCCAAGTATGCCCTATTTTCTTATAGTAGGCACAAATAGAGACCTTTTGCAATTGCCTTTGTGGTTGCTACTAAATAGGTGCTCTAGCTGGAGGGCAGTACTGCTGCTGGTGTTGGAAGGTTCTCTGGAATCCAAGAAACTTGCATGATCCACTCGATGTCCTCGAGCCACTCTTCAGCATAAAGGATTCGCTCAGTCCCCTTGAACTCCCACAGGTTCATCTTCTCGAAGTCCCAAATGTTGTCTACCTTCAACTGAGCGGGCTGCGACTATTGCTGAAGGACAACCCTCTCCATGGCTGCTAAGATAACTTGTTGGGCATTCTCCATGCCTGCCCACATCACCTCAGTCTTCTCTATTCGGGCCTCTGCCTGTGCCCTCTGCACTCCATCATGCCTCTGAAGAACTTATACAAATGCATTCCATCGGTGGGCATGCTTCCAGTGGAGAATGCATAAGACACTCCTCCATGAGCTGAAAGTGTTAGAGGAGGAGGAGGAAGGCTCTCAGATACAGATGATGAGGCCTCCTGAGATGTGGGAGGTGGAGGAAGAGCACTAATTGCTCCTGAGCTGCGTGCCCTGGTCTTGGGTGCCATTCAAAAAAGATATGATAGAAAAATAAGAAGTCATCAATATGGCACAAGATAAAATATTATTCAAGAAGGATAGTAATTACGAAGGATATCTAATTACTCGTAGTGGAATAAAAGTTAGCAAATTCAAAATAGAGTTGAATTCCTAGTTGTGATTGAGTATTCTCCTATTTCTAATATTATATATCCTATTGTAGGCTCGTAATAGTACTCTAGTCCCAAGTACTATAATGACATTACACTAGTTATGAAGTCTGACCTACATGGGCCATTATAAAAATATGTTACGACCCATACCAAAAATTGGGTATGAATCGTGGGTACATTCAGCCTACACTGCACTGTCGACGGTAGAACATTGTCTAAACCTCCACAAATAATATCCATAATCCCATGCAATATATATAATTCAACTCCTCTAAAGGAGGGCAATCATTTAACAGTATAATACTCAATCATAGGATCTAAGAAAAATGAATACCAGAAGAAATATAGAAATTCTACAGACTCAAGTCTAAACCAATATCCAATATCCAAATAAGATCTAAGTCCAAAGTTATGTAAATTCTAATAAATTCTAGAACCAAATATAGCAAATATGACCAATAAGTCTCATAGGTCTCCGGAGACAAATTCAATAAAATACTAGAATCTAGAAAAACTATGCTAACTAGCTAGTTGCAGTCAAAATCTCTTCTGCGAACTCCCCCTAATCCTCCAAAAGGGTAGGATCATGCTCAGCTACGTAGTCCTCCTATGGCCCAAAGTAAGTAGGGCACAAGTCCTTATAATAGTCACCTAAAAATATAATCCAGTCTTGATGAAACAAGTACATACTTGACAGACTATTCATAACATGATAAAAACTATAAAACAAGAAATATCATATGAGATACATGATAAACAAGTAAAATATTATCATGATATGGCAAGTAGTAAGAAACAGGTAAATATGATAACCATGGTATGACTAGTAAACTAAAACTAGTAAATACGGGTAATCATAACAAGTGAAAACAAGTATAGGGTAAAAGAAGTAGAACAGCTCATATCTAAGTGTTTTGAAATACCATATTCAATATGTGATTGGCTAGGGTTATACGACACATCTCACATCAATTGCTATCCACACGAAATAAGAAGGGTACGACTCAATCATACGTGACTTACATGATGAGCTATCCACATGAATACTCCTATCGTGTCCTAGATCACATTCCGTGAATCGAAAGGGGAAGCCCACTCATCCATCCTCTCGTAGATGCGGTACAATTTAATGAAAAGTTGGGTTTGATCACATATATACTTAGTATTTCCCCTCCCAACTACTACTCATGGATTCGGGCACAACACAGGTTCACGGAATTTGATGTCACAATGATCACAAAAATATGATGAGCAAGAAACCACGAAGATCACGACTATGAATCTATCAATACTAATATCGTGTAACAAGAGTATCAAGAATCACGTACTGCACATCTAAATCATGTAATAGAGTAATCATCAGGAAATAGAAGTAATCAAAATAAGTACTTGTCTGAAGTCATGTACTGTGAATGTGGGACTGATACAGAATCCAAGTCTAAATAACCTATATTATGAATTTACCATGTTAATAGATGAATTGAAAGCAATATTGAACAAATCTATTTTGTTATTAGGTTTATATATCAATTTTTAAACCAATTTGGGTTTATACTAGGTAGGTTGTATATGGTTCACTATTACCTACTTGTGATACCTATAACTCATGTTCAATTTAACATATACTTAATTACCTATGTGATTAACTTATATCTATAACTTAACTTATCTTATATAGTCACATAGGAATCTTGGTATCTCATCTCTATATATGTTTTTATATATAATATTTATCTTTACCTATTGGTACACCAATACCTTAACACTTAAAAATACCCAACTCAACTCTAATACCTAACCTTGACACATACCCAGGGTATCCTAATATCACAAATATCTATTTGACTACTACTCTTGCTGCTATTTATTGCAGCTTATTATTGATGCTGATGCTTATTGCAACTTATTGTTGCTGCTGCTTATTGTATCGCTGCTGCTGTTGCTGCTGCTTATTGCATTGCTGCTACTGCTTCTTATGCTAAACTTCTTATGAAATGCTGAATTACTTATGAAATGTTAAATTTTACTCAATATGTGCATATTTCTTCAAGAATTCAATGCACACCCTAAAATAGGATACCAAGTTAGAGGATAGTCAACTCTCCATTGATACACAAGTCTCCTACTCAAACATATCTCATATATACACAAATACCACCACAACAATACATCTCCCATGATACTCATGGTACACACATTCACATGTAAAAATCCTCAAGTTTATGATACCCCTTGGCGTCCCATGGTACACATAAATATTCACACAAGAACATATGGTAGTATGCCACATAAACATAAGGAATATATATAACAATATATTTATATAGAATAATTGACATATAATTTTAAAGTATATATCTAATTAACAAGTATCCTAATTTGACACTTATGAACACCTTTGCCCATGAATATCCAAACTGAACCATGCGTATCCTAAAGTGTCTTGACACAAATACTATGTATCCTATTTAGAACATAAGAACACAAACTCATACCAAAATTAGACACAAAACCCTTTGGGACATTATCACAAACACTTGATGGACACAGACACATGTATCTATATAATCTATATAAATAGGAATTAATAATCATTAGAATTAGTCTTCTCTAACCTAATCTATTTCTCTAAGGGATAGAAATTCATATTTATTGGTCCCTACATGTTCTTATTAGAATTTAATCTAAAAATTGAGAGAAGAATCAAAGGTTACCTTTTGAAGGTTGAATTCCCATGAAGATCCAATAAATTTGACCCAAATGGAGGGTCCAATCTTCTCTACCAATTTTGAGCTCCTCTTCTAGCACTTCTCCAAGATTTAGATTTGAATTTGGAAGAAAAAAGTTTAACTAGTAATTACATTTATCAAAATAAACTAGTTTACCAAAATAATATCTAAATTTTAGATTTTGGAATATGAAGGTTACAATTTCATATATCATATTTTTGGAGATTTAATGATATCCCCTCATGGATTTAGTGATGTCCCATTAATTATGGATTTAATCATATCTTAATCAATTATAGATAATTATAATATCTCATTCAGTAAGGATCATGATCCTAAGATGTCACTTGTGGAATAACCGAAACCATTACCATTATAAAGGGGTTAGGGTCCAATGACACTTATACAACACTGTATGGAAAAACTAAGCCTACGATGTAGCTAAACAATTGCATGTATGGCAATACTAGCCTTTTTGGCTTAAAGATAGCCTACGCGACCAAGTTAGTCTTTTATATAGAAAGCATATATGCATGATGAAGCTTGCATGTTTGAAGCTTGCATGTTTGAAGCTTGTCTGCACCACGAAGCTTACATATTTGGCTGAAAGTTACCTACATGGTGAAGCTAACCTGCTTGGTTGGAAGCTCACTTCTACGACAATGCTAGATATTAAATTTTGCATGTATGGAAAATTTGGCTTATCTTACGCATACTTGATCGATTTTGCGCTTAGATGGGTCCATTGTGTCCGAATGACCATTCTTCCCGCAATGTACTTGTATAAGTCTGGCGATGTGTGAACCGGTTAACAAATTGTCCGAGAATTGTCTTTTTAAGTGTTAACAAGTCCCATTTCAAAAAAATTGAAGATCCATAATGAGTTGGTTATGATTTCAAAAGTGGGAGGTGTGTGTACTTGCATAAGTCTTCCCCCAGTATACAAACCTTTTAAAGTTTCCAGTTAGCTTGCAAGCGGTAACAAAAGTGCCTTGACATAAGTTTTATGTGGTCTAGCTTGGCCTCGACTACTTTTTGATTCATTAGGGGTAATTAGAATATTATATGCCCTAATATACCTTGGAAAATCTTGTGTTAAGAGATATACCGTTGAGATTGTATCATTATTTAGCCCTTATTTGACATATATAACTTGAACCATTTATATGCTAGCCAAAATTGGTATATGTTGACCTAAACATGATAATCTATGAGCCAAAAGCGGTCCTCGAACCTAAAATTTCTTATTTTTGTCCTGTATCCAAATTGGATTTATAAGTAGACTTTTTGGAGTATCTCACCCATTCCTGATGTGTTAATGATGTTTATATCATCATCTAATGACGTCGGTTCACATTTTTCTTTTTTTGCTACCTTGGTTTATGTAACTAATTGGTATTATATTCGTATTTCAAAATTTGTACAACAAAATTAAGATTTGTCAATTCCAGTGATCTCGTATCACTAAAACTGATAATGTGACAGTACGAATCACCAAAATAAGATTATTAGCCTTATATTTGACTATTGTCTCGATTTATGTGCTATAGATTTTACTTTACAAATTATAAGACATATTTGTGGTATAATTAATTTAAAACTTATAAATCATAATTTAAATGATTAAATATTATTTATAGAGACTAGGATAACTTATATCTATATGTTATAGCCAATAACTATATGTTATAGCCAATAAATAATATAGATGACCTTGGTAATAGGCGACCTAGACTGAACCAAATTTCCTAGTTAGAAGTTTATTGAATGCATATATATTTATGTGTAATATGTGGTTGTTTGTTATTAAGCTCATTAGATTTCATATGGATTATTGCTTGTTAGTTTGTGGTTAGACTTGGCTAGACTTTGGTCTCGCAAACTCAACATGATTGGACGAACTCAAGGCAAATATACCTTAACTATTTGATTTACAGTATTTACATATTTTTTCTGTCTTCTCAATCATGATCTCGTTGTACTATTACTATTGTATCATATTATTTCTTACATGTTATTTTTGTTGACACGTATTAGTCGAGATATAGGAATTTCTATTGAATTATCTGCTAGATGACTTGTATTTTACCTTTGTATCTGATTGTACTGGCCTTGTTATCTATCAGAGAATTACTAGATGTATCATGGAGATGACCCGAATACTAGACCTAGGGGCTACTATTTTTTGTTTACTTGTTAGCCTCTAGTGACTCGGATGAGCGCTACTTGTTGCCCATGCATTATTAATTTTTTAGTAGAGCCCCTACGTGCGAACTATGTCCTCAAGTGCATGTTTATATAGATTATTTATGAGTAATTATTTTTGAGTTACTTGTTATTTCCTTGGTTGATATTTATTAGTTATCATTTATGACATACATATTATGTATCTTGATGCGTCCCTTTGAGGACTAGTTTTCTTCCAGGTTATTCCGAAGCTTCTATAGCAGGATTATTGAAATTGTTTCTTCAGGGCTCAGGTATTACTAGTCGATGCCTTCTTCATAGTTTTGGTAGTTATATTTTGTTATGTAGTTTATATTCTCATATATAGAGTTGAGGATGTATTTGCGTGGATATTTTGAATTATTTGACATGCTCTGGATAGTGTACACATAATTAATTTGTATTAGAGTTCACTTGATGCGTAGCTAGCCATTGCTACATATTTTAGTCCTATTAATTTTGCAACTAGAGAAAGACAACACTCTATATAAGACTGTTAGGGAACTGATGTGTCATTTTTATGTTTGTTCAATGTCACAATTGCTCAAGGTAGTATAAACAGGCATCAAGCTTGGACTGATTATATGCTCACTAATCTAAACAATATTTAGGAGAAGGTGAGAACTCATACCATTGTTGATGATGCTAAGGTATAGGTTTGTATCTCTGAGAGAAAAAATAACGAGCTTTTCTTGGATGAGGATGACATAGATTATAATTAGGCCCAATCCTTTAAGAGTTATCACTTCTAAGCTCTTCATGCCATATCACGTCCAGCTATTCTTACAAGCTTTCTAGCCATTTGATTGAAGTTATATTGTCCCTTCTCCTCTTTGCGATAGTATTTTATTAAAGATTACCTATCCATTGACTGGTCTTCATACATGTACTGGGGATCTAGGGTTTACTTTGGATTTTTGGGTTTATTAACGAAGGACTTGTAATTTTTGTGATTTCTTTGGTGGATCTAGTCTAGAATGACCTATGTGATGTATGGGTAGTATTAAAACTTGTTGAAAGAGTTTGGGTTGGAAGTTTGAAGAGATAGAAACTCAAAAATTTAAGTTTTAGATTAGACTAGAATTTTGTCAAAATTTTGCAATATTTTGACAAATTCTAGTAAATACTTACTGTGAGCGAATGGATGATCTGTTAAAATTCTGCAGAATACAGTCGGTTCTTCTGAATGGTTATCGTGAAAACTTGTTGGGAGAGAATGGATGATCTGTCAAAATTTTGTGAAATACCATCGAACCTTCCGGATTGTGTTCCCAAGTGTAGTTTGGGTAGTTTTATAAACCTAATGACTTCCAAATCTTCTCCTATGATGTTTAGTGACACTATACTATGTTTTAGTAATAGTACATAGGAATTTATTGGCCTTGTATAAAATGATTGTGAGTTTCAACTTGATGACTTATATTATTTATAGTAATTAAATTATAATTATTGTTCGAGAGATTTAATGGTAGACTGTAGACTCTATCGGTATACTTGAAAGACTATTATAGTAAATTCACTGACTGTACACCTGACCTGACATATGCTTGAATAATAATAAATAACTAATTTATCCTGTATCTTGACTTGACTACTTGTATCAATGCTGATACTTCTTGATACCCTACTGCTTGATATTATGCACTGAGGTGCCATATGTTCCTGATATTGCACTAAGGTGCTACTTGATCGTAAAATTCTTGTTATGTATAGTATATTCCTGATTCATTGCATGGACCTTCTTGTATCTAGTCAGGAGCCATAACATGGATATGATTGTTTGATTGGTTATTGTTATATGTTTAGAATAAATCAAGATTGAGACCCTTGAGAATCAATCTGGGTTTGTACTTAGCGTACCCATACCGAGGTACGACATTTAGGAGGATGATCATGTGACCATGACATGATAATCTATATAACCATAGGGTTAATCTAGGTAACAAATAACTAGTAATTATATTCGGAGGGAACAAAATCCCAAGATCGTGCACACCAACCACCCCCATATATTCGTTATGGAGTAAAAGGCTGGCAACCAACTGATACTATGTATCATCCACACTAGTATTGTGTAGTATATGACTACTATCATATGCTGAGCCAACATCTTCCTATAGGAGAGCTAGAACTGTTAATAATATATTTAGCGCAGTGGCCTTACGAAGGACTAGTGCATCTTACCTACTCTTACTTATATTTTATTGGCTCGGCTAGTCCTACTTGGACATAGCATGATTTGAGAATTCCTATATATCATTGTGTTACTGGGGTAACCCAGATATCACATAACTAAGCCGTAGATATTGAATGGTCAATTTTGTAAATAGTTGCTTTTATCCTATCTCATCTGTTAGTAGCCTAGGAACATAGACTACCCTGGCATAGTGGTTCAAACATTTTCCTTATTTGGTTATAGGGTTGGACTACTGCTCGACAATGGCCTATGGACCTAAATTATGACTCAAGTGGCTATTGTCATGATCTGCTCCCACTTTTGAGGTTACGAGTACTTGGCCAAGCCCAGCCTATGCTGCAACATCGGCGGTAGTACGCTGTCTATGATAACAATAATCCATCAATCTAAATAGATAATATTTAATCATAATTCTCATCAATCTAAATAGATAAATGATGCATCCCTATATGAACTCACTCTGTGACGTGCAATGATATGTGTTGAGGCCTGGGGAGTCATATTGATAACTCCTCAACTTTAGGTGCGTCCACTAGACACTAGGTCAGACACAAGTCCTAACGTCAATGCCTTCGTTAACTGCACCCAAATCTTTCTCGGACGCACACAGTTATCTAATATTAAAATAATAAAATATACAACTAATAATAACTGAATTTAAATAGTACAACTAGGTAAGGTATACTTGACTAGAAGTCGGGCGAAGATTCGAACACGAACCTGCCATGGGAGTAGTAGCGCAATAATGGAAATTGGAGATGATATCCCTGGATGCTGTAATAAATATCACCAACTGTCCTAAAATGAGTGAGATACTCAGAAAAGCATATATATATATGTCTAATTTGGACACAGGGGCAAAAATACAGTATTTGGTCAGCACAGGGTCCACACGTGGGCCCGTCTTGCACCAAAAAATGTGCTAGAGACATGGTTCTCCAAAGTCATCAAACTTAGTGTCAACGAGTCCAGAACGATGATACGAACCCAACAGAATATTAAGAACTGGGTTCCGATGGGCCGATCATAAAATTGCCCATCATGTGGAAACGTGGGGCCTACAAAACGATATTTTGTCAACATTCTCAGAATTGAACCAAACTTGGGTCATAAGACCAACGTAACGCTGCGAATCTGATGGCGCAAGTTTTATTATGAAATGAAAGGCACACATAAAATTTGGACGAGTGTCAGAATAGGCCAATACGGTATTTTTCAATGGATACGCGTTGATTCCGGTGTACACGCACATCCAAATCAAGTTTCGCAAAAGCCCATACGTCCATGTTGATGATACGTGCTTTTTGGTGCAGTCGCTACTTGACGAGGTTTTCCGGATTGACGGGACCAATGCCGTATCAAAAAATTTCAATATTTTATAAAACAAAATTTTTTCTTCGATTTGGAACTCAAATAACTATCAATAGAAATCAAACAAAATTATTCTAATCGAACATATATCATGAGGGTCATATAGTGAATACACCTGCGAAGGTGTATCATAAAATGGTCGAGGGACAGAGGTGTAATTATGCCGTAAAGGGGGTTGGTTGAGGCTCAGATCAGCTGATTTGAAGAAGAAGAAGAAGAACAGTAGTGGCAGTAGCGTTCGTAGTCGCAGCGGCAGTTTGGAGGAGGAGAAGGGGAGGGGGAGCCCGGGGGTATCGTCGGATGTCGGGGGGTGCTCAGCGATTGTCGGGGAGGGGGATGCTCGGCGGTTTGCTCCAGCCAAACACGGCAGCAGTAGGCGTAACATAGCAGTAGTAGACATAGCAACAGGAGAGTTTGCTGCGGCGGTGGCACACGGCGGCGCAGTGCCTGGACGCGGGGGCTCGCAGAGGCTTGTTGGGCTAGAACACGGTGGCTCGCGGTGGCGCAGCAGTAGCAGCAGCTTTAGCAGCATATGCGATCGTAGCAGCAGTTTTGTTGACGAGGGTTGCTGGTGGCGGTGGCACGTGGAGACGATGGTGGTAGGGATGACGATGGTGGAAGTCATGGAGGCGAGGGTGGTGTTGGTGATGGTGATAATGGTGGACGTGGCTCGGGTCTTCGGATGGATAGTGGAGACGGTGGTCGTGGAGGCAAGGGTGCTGATGATAATGGTGTTGGTGATGGTGGTGTTGGCGGTGGTGGTGGTGGAAAGGAGATGGACGGTCATGGTGATATGCCGATGATGGTGATGATAGTGGTCGGTCGTGGTGATGTGCCGATGATGGTGATGATGGTGGCCGTGGAGGTTGGTGGCTATGGCGGCGGTGGGGGTGACTAGGGGAAGAAGAGGTTGGGTGAAGTCGGGGAAGAAGGAATCGAGTTGGGGGAGAAGAGAGGGGCTGCTGTGGCGGCTGCGGAGGAGGAGGCGGCCGCTGGTGGTGGCGGGTTGGTCGTCAGGAGTGGGAGCAGGCGGTGCTTTGGCAATGGGGGATGCTCGGAGGAGGACACAGTCGGAGTTCGGAGAGGGAGGTGGCCGGGTGAAGGAGAAGAGGTGTGTAGTTTTAAGGTTTCGGTTTGGTGAAGGTGATGGTGGTGTTGTGCATGAAGAATGGAGAGAGAAAGGAGGTAGTTTTATGTATGAGAGAGAGAAGGCTTGCATTGGGATTAGGGCTGGCCATGTGCATTTTCTAGGGAGGGGGGAGGTTCTACATGAAAGGATGGAGGGCTAGGATGGATTTGATTTGAATGGAGGGTGGATGATGTAGGGAGAAAAGTTGCATATAGTACAACTAATGGGAGAGAAATTTGGGTGGATCGGTCAAAGAGGGGGGATAAGTTTCTTCATGGCTTGGATCCAATGGGAGGTGGACACCTTATTATATTTTTGCACAAAAGTCCCAAACAATTAGAAAATTACACAAATAATGTAAATTAGGATTGGATGAGAAAAATACCATATTTGGTGTGATGTAGTTGGTTAAAATAGTGTGTGGTATTTAGTATGAACCTTGTGGGTGTGAGTGGGGGTTTGGGTTGGTGTTGGGTCTAGTTTTGGGTTAGGTTGGATCCTTACACTAATTTAATTAAAATTAGTATAAAGGGTGTTCTTTAATAAATTGGAAGTGCATAGGGTAAAAATTGGGTGGGACACAAGTGTCATGGATGTAGTAGACGCAGAAAAGAATATTGTCATAAATTGGATTATACAAAATGGGTCAAGGTTGTGTCTCCAATTTCGATTGGAACGAACAAGGATGCAAAGTTGGATTTATTTGAATTTAAGAATGGACGTTTGTAAGGAATATTGTGCGACTAAAATAAAGTACAAGAGGGGGTATTTATGAGTTACACAAGGGTCAGAATGAAAGGCTGACACGTCTAGGAATAGTGTATGAAATTTGTTTGAATGCAATGCTAGCGTAGAATTTCAAATATCGAAGCAACAGTAAGGTGCACAAAGTGATACAAATATTGTGTACATTAATCTAAAATACTATGTTCTAATTCTAAATTGCTTCAAACTAACCCTAGTCTCTCTATCTAAGCCAGGTAGACCTAAATTTGGTTGAGAAAATTTACAATCTACCCAACTTATAAGAATTTCATCCTCAAAATTAAAATAAACATATAATAAACTATAAATTATCAAGCAATGCTATGGACATACCTACGACCGGTGGAGGTGGACTTTGTACTATCTGCTGGGCTCTATTGACATACTGGAAACACTCCTGAGCCTGATATTGATTCGATCCGCTCCTCAAATATTGTCCTAACCTTCTTCTGCAACTAGGACGGTTAATATCTCAATATTCTTTCATAGGTATAATATCATCATCCTATAATATCCCTATTGAAATCCTGCATCCTAACTTCTTACAATCGCTCTTAGCAGCAACAAGACTAATATAGCTAGTTAGTCATACCTAGTCTAGAAGCTCAACTCGAACAATTTCTAGGAGAAGTATATGTAATAAAATACAATATAAGTCTTTACTCAATACATAGTAATAATAATATATAGAAATTATGTAATAAATATCTATTCAATCATTCTAAATATCCTAGAATAAAATGTACTCAATAATAATAAGAATACTAATCCTAAAATCTAAAAATCCACCGGCTAGGGTAATTTGAAAACATGTTCCCATATAACCACCTACAACTAAGGATTAGGTTCAGCAAGCTCATGTCCTATTAGTCAAAAGTCTAAATCTCTATCCCTAATTAGTTTATGTATAATCCACAATATTCAGCTACCATTCATGTTAGACTTATATCTTCCATTTATACTCCATACCCACGTGCCAATATATAATCGAAGAGTCTAGTGGTAATCCTCTACCAATCGACCAATGAGTCAGCATTTGATCTAAACTTGTATTTTGTTCCTTGAAATAAGACCTCCGTAGAATGTCCAACTCTGAAAGGTAAAAAGTAAGAGGTCTTGGTGAGTCGATCCATGATCACCCATACCGTATTGCGACCACTGGGACTCCTCGGAAAGCCCATAACGAAGTCCATAGTGATGTGCTCCTATTTTTACTCAGGTATCGGGAGTGGATTTAAGTAAACCTGCAGACCTCTGATGCTCAGCCTTGACCAGCTGACACACCAGACACTTTGCCACAAAGTAGGCTATCTCTTTCTTAATTCTATGACACCAATAGTACTGCCTCAAATCTTTGTACATCTTGTGCCTCCTAGATGAATAGAGCATGCTGAACTGTGTGCCTCCGATATCAGCTCCTGACGAAGTTCTTCGTTTGGAACATAGAAACAATCTCCATATCTCAAAGTCCCGTCCTCGTGTATGCGCCATCCTGTCTGCATTCCGGCCTCTGTCCTCTGTCGAAGTCTCTAGAATCTGGCATCCGTTGGCAAGGCAGCCTTGATCCTCTCAACCAATGTCGATTTTACCTAAAAACTCAACAACTGGTCATCTGCTCTGGGCATAATGACCTCTCTACCCTACTTCTCCAAATCTCTCAATAGGTCTTGCTGGGTAGTCAAAAGAATGTCCTGGGCCTCATGTTTAATGCGTCAGCTACCATGATGGCCTTTCTCTGATGGTACAGTAGCTCAATCTCAAAGTCTGTCATCACCTCGAGCCAACGTTTTTGTCTCCGGTTCAAGTCCTTCTCTAAATTTTAAAAGAAACTCGAGGACAGGTACTTGTCGTGAATCTCATCTTGTTGCCACTCTACCTTTTTATCTCGAACCTAAGGTTTTTTCTAGTTTACTCCATGCGTACCCTTTACCCAAACTATATGGGTACCATCTTATTTATAACTGGCCATCCATTATAGGTATTTCACGATATCCAACTCAAGGCTATAACATCTGTCGATACTCTCATCATTCAATCTAATTGCTCTATTTCAGATACTAACTCAACTAATCGAGTTATCAAATATGAAACACGAGCCTAATAGACACTGACAACCAAAATAAGTCAAGTATATCTAATCTAATTTGAAGCTATACTGTAGTACTCAAGTTATCTCATCATCCAAATATTGGATCAAACTATCTACGTCTAGCAATCTACCTATCTGTTTTAGCTTAGTCATATAATCATCATTATCTAAAGGGTAGAAAAATTTCTAGGTATGGTACTGTAAGTCACAAGGCAACTAAAGATTAACCACTATGGTTTGCTACCTAAAGTGCTATTTTATATCCTATTTTTTATTAGTATCTGATAATCTTCTTCTAGATGTGAGTCTAAAATTATGTCTTGTCAAGTTCATAATGTCGTTCCTTGTATCACTGCCATAAGACTACAACTAATTCCTTGTATCATTATCATGGGGCTACATCTAACCCTAGTATCTAGCTATGTCTTCCCCAAATTATTCTAGGACCTTAGAATCAAACAATATTTCTAGCTTCTAATACTTACAAATCATGGCTACCTTAAGTAAGGGTAGGGTCTAGTTTTAATTCTCTACTTCTATGTCTAATTCTTACGCCAACAGTCTATACTAACTCTAGTAACAAGAAAGAACTTATCGACCTTCTCTACCATAGTTAACCATCTACTCAAACACCCTATCAAATATGCCTTCTTTGTCTTGACGAGGATCTGCTCCTGGAGGAAGATGAGAAACAATAATAACGATGTCGATGGTAAATGAATGAATACAGTAATAAAGTCCAAGGGCGATAATCGAATACAAGAGAAGTTTTAAAATCAGTTATGGATTGAAATCTTATTCAACATTAATCCTATATTGCAGGCTCGTTCGGCACAGTAAGTAACCAAAACGTTATGCTCTGACCTGCATAGGCCACCACTAAAACCATATCATACCCCAGTCCCAAAACACGCAGGACCAGACACGTAGCAATGGCCAGCTAGTACGACTCCGTAGGGCTTTCCAATTTAATGGACACGACAAAGTACACTTACGTTGTCCATGGTCAAGTGATCCAGCTAATAATCTAATTCTAACATGCAACAACTAAAATAAATCTCAATCTATGGTAAATAATCTCAAGAAAGAACGATACATATCATCAGTCTGCAGCCCAATAATATATCCGTTCGAACAGACCAAAAGAACAACATAGGCCTATAAACATTAGGCTATAAAAGTAGAATAAAAAATGAAAAGTAGTACATGACTGTAATAGCTAAAAATATAAAGATACTTGCAATGATGTCCACGATCCACTAGATCAAACATCATACAAACTGCACAAATAACCTGGAAGGGAACCAGGTCCTCAGAGGGACGCAACAAGATACAAAAAGTACATGCCATAATATAAATACTGAATAAATAAAGGGGGTGCGCTAACCATCTAAGTGAATGCAATATGAGGACAACCTTGGTACGTATGGGTAGGTGTAGACATAATATCCATACTACGAAGAGTGCAGTATCTGTATATTTAATATCCATCTTTTCAAAGAATGAGATATCTGCAAATATATATGTCCGTATCGCTCCGAAGAATGCGATATCTGTATAAAGGAAATCACTGGATCCGTGGCTCCTCTGGATACTATGGATTCTAATGTGTGTATCCCATACGTCTACCAGTTGTCCTCCCCGTCCAATGCCAATGTACATATCGCGAATACGACATGGATATCTCGTACTATAAATGCTAGTCACTAAAGAAATATACAACTAAGCTAAATACCGTCACAAGTGCTGCTCATACCGATGGCCAGTCAAGCATGAAGCACGCGTCCCTACATGAACTTACGCTGTGACATATAATGATACGTCTTAAGGCCTAGGGAGTTATATTGATAACTCCTCAACTTTAGGTGTGTCCACTAGACACTAGGTCAGACACAAGTACTAACGTCTTAACGCCAACGCCTTCATTGACTGCACCCGAGTCTTTCTCGGACGTGCACAGTTATATAATATTAAAAAAATAAAATATGTAACTAATAATAAATGAATTTAAATAGTAAAACAAGGCAAGGTATACTTGCCTAGAAGTCAGGTGAAGATTCAAATACGAACCCGCCATGGGAGTAGCAGCGCAGCAATGGAAACTGGAGCTGATATCCCCGGTTGCTGTCACAAATATCACCAATAGTCCCGGAGTGAGTGAGATACTCAGAAAAGCATATACATACGTCCAATTTGGACACATAGGCAAAAATATAGTTTTTAGTCAATACGGGGTCTACACGTGGGCCGCCTTGCACCAAAAAATATGCCAGAAATAGGGTTCTCCAAATTCGTCAACTTAGTGTCTACGAGACCAGAACGATGATACGAATCCAACAAAATGTTAAGAACTGGGTTTCGATGGACCAATCATGAAATCGTCTGTTATGTGGAATCGTAGGACCCACGAAATGACGTTTCGTCAACGTTATTAGAATCGAACCAAACTTGGGTCACTGGACCAGCGTAATACTACGAATTCGATGCCGCAGGTTTTGTTACGAAACGACAGGTACACACAAAATTTGGACGAGTGTCAGAATATGCCGATACGGTACTTTTCGATCGATATGCGTTGATTCCGGTGTGCACGCACATCCAAATTTTAATATTTTATAAAACAAATATTTTTCTTCGATTTGGAACTCAATTAACTATCAATAGAAATCAAAAAATTTATTCTAATCAAACATATATCATGAGGGTCATATAGTGAACACACCTGCGAACGTGGCTCACAAAATGGTCGAGGGACGGAGGTGTAATTATGCTGTGAAGGGTGTTGGTTGAGGCTCGGATAAGCTGATTTGAAGAAGAAAAAGAACAGTAGCGGCAGCAGCGTTCGCAATCGTAGTGGCGGTTTGGAGAAGGGGAGGGGGAGCCCTTGGGGGTGGTACCGGTCGTGGGGGGGGATGCTCGGCGGTTTGCTCCGGCCAAACACGACAACAGTAGGTATAGCACAGCAGTAGTAGACACAGCAACAACATCGTTTGTTGCGGCGGTGGCAATCGATGGCGCATGGCCTGGACGCAGCAGCTCGCTAGGCCAGAATGCGACGGTGCAGGACCTGGATACGGCAGCTCGCTGGGCCAGAATGCGGTGGCTCACGGTGACACAACAGTAAGTTTAATGATGGTGGCGGTTTTGTTGACGCGGGTTGCTGGTGGCGGTGGCATACGGAGATGATGGTGGTAGGGATGACAACGGTGGCAGTCATGGAGGCGAGGGTGATGTTGGTGATGGTGATAATGGTGGCGGTGGATCGGGTCTCCGGATGGATGGTGAAGACAATGGTCGTGGAGGCGAGGGTGGTGATGATAATGGTGTTGGTGATGGTGGTATTGGCGGTGGTGGTGTTGGAAAGGAGACGACCGGTCATGGTGGTGTGACGGTGATGGTAATAATATTGGCCAGTCGTGGTGACGTGCCAGTGACGGTGATGATGGTGGCCGTAGAGATGGGTGGCTATGGCGGCGGTGGGGGTGACTGGGGAAAGAAGAGGTCGGGGGAAGTCGGGAAAGAAGGAGTTGGTTTGGGGGAGAAGAGAGGGGCTGCTGTAGTGGCTGCAGAAGCGGAGGTGGCCGCTGGTGGTGGCGGGTTGGTCGTCGGAAGAGGAAGCAGGCAGTAATGTGGCGGAGGGGGATGCTCGGAGGAGGAGGCAGTCGGAGTTGGGAGAGGGAGGTGGCCAGGTGAAGGAGGAGAGGTGTGTAGTTTTAGGGTTTCGGTTTGGTGAAGGTTATGGTGGTGTTGTGCATAAAGAATGAAGAAAAGAAGGAGGTAGTTTTAAGTAGGAGAGAAAGAGGAGGCTTGCATTAGAATTAGGGTCGGCCATGCACATTTTCTAGGGATGGGGGGAGGTTTTACATGAATAAATGGAGGGCTAGGATGGCTTTGATTTGAATGGAGGGTGGATGATGTAAAGAAAAAAAAGTTGCATATAGTACAACCAATGGGGGGGAGAATTTGGGTCGACTGGTCAAAGAGAGGGGATAAGTTTCTTCACGGCTTTGATCCAGTGGAAGGTGGACACCTCATTATATTTTTGCACAAAAGTCCCTAACAATTAAAAATTGCACAAACAATGTAAATTAAGATTGGATGAGGAAAATACCATGTTTGCTGTTATGTAGTAGGTTAAAATGGTGTGTGGTATTTAGTATGAACCTTGAGGGTATGAGTGGGGGTTTAGGTTGGTGTTGGGTCTAGTTTTGGGTTAGGTTGGGTCCTTACACCAATTTAATTAAAATTAGTGTAAAGGGTATTCTTTAATAAATTGGAAGTACATAGAGTTAAAATTGGATGGGATACTAGTGTCATGAATATAGTAGACTCAGAATAGAATATTGTTAGAAATTAGGATATACAAAATGAGTCGAGATTGTGTCTCCAATTTTGATTAAAACGAACAAGGTTGCAAAGTTGAATTTATTTGAATTTAAGAATGGACGTTTCTAACGAATATTGTGCGACTAAAATAAAGCACAAAAGGGGGTATTTATGACTTACACAAGGGTCAGAATGAAAGGCTGACACATCTAGGAAAAGTGTATAAAATTTGTTTGAAATAAAATGCTAGTGTAGCGCTCCAAATATCGAAGCAACGGTAAGGTGCACAAAGTGATACAAATATTATGTACATTAATCTAAACCACTATGTTCTAATTTTAAATGGCTTCAAACTAACCCTAGTCTCTCTATCTAACCAGGTAGACCTAAATTTGGTCGAGGGAGTTTACAGTTTTGCTGATGCACAAAAATATTCGATTATAACTCTATGACAATTATAACGATGTTCATTAGAAAATACCGTTGTAGTATTAGAAGTGCCCCTCTTTTTACGTTTTTGTACAATAAGCTCAAGTAAATCAAAAAAGAAAAGAGAAGAGGAGGAAGAGGGCAGACTCTGCCACTTTACAAGGGATATATTAAAAATTCTGTACAAATTTTTGGTCCCTTGTGTATAGAGTGATGTGTTGGCTTTATTGGCAAGTGTTTGTCATATCTCATGTGTTTGCTCTCTAGGGAGGAGAGTAAGTTGTCTCTGATAGTCCTCTTGAGCACACATGCACAAATAGCATATTGTGTAGAGATTACTCTTGTTTGGTGTACATTCTTTGGCGTAGACAAAGTGAGCACAGTTGATCTACACGTATTTTATTTTGTACGAAGGTCTTGACCAGGCGCGTGAGTGGTGTATAATTTTCCTCTATTGTGCGTGTAATCAAGATATTTGGAAATGATTATCCCTCACAAACACTTAATTTGTTTGCTGGTTGGTTTGGACACCCTTTGCTCATAATTACGTGAGTTGAGCGAATTGAATCCCTTGTTTAATACAAGGGATTTAGAAGCTTAGGTATGGATCACCCTTTGCTTAAAATTGCATGAGTTGCATGAATTGTATCCCTTATTTAACATAAAGTAATTATCCTCCAAGTCATTGATCTGAACAAAATTGACAGGGAAACTGTCGTTAATCAGAATGCTCTTTTTCTTGTTGGCAACAACTTTGGGATATGCATGATGAGGTTTGTCCACCTATACTTTACGATTTTCCTTGACTTGAGTTCGGATGAGGGGTGAGCACTACCCCCAGAATGGAGCATTTCTTTATATTCCTGTTTGTCGAACTTTACGACCACGGACTTTTGCATCAATCCGACCGAAGTAGTGTTGAGTTGAGCTATCACCTTCTCGTCAGAGAAGAAGGAAGTCTCCAGCAGATTCGCCATCTTTGTTTGCGAAGAAAAGTTTATACAAAAATTTTCTATTACAAACTGTTGAAAAGAAAGAAAAGTACAAAAAGATCAAAAACAGGAATCTAAGTATGATTAATTCTAGGAAAGTATAGCTATAGAGATCTAATCTGCATATGATCACTTTATCCTGGGATCACTCGACGATGAAGCAATACACACAACAACAGAGAACTGCATACGAAGACAAAGAAATATATAGAATATTATGAATAACTTGGAGAGTTGAACAATAAGAAAGTGCTAGCACAACGACACAGAAAGCTTCTATTTCTTTCATCCTGCTCTTGAATTTCAAAGACTTAAAAAATGCTGCGAACAACTTGGAGAGTTGAACAATAAGAAAGCTCTGGCACAATGGTAAGAGAAGCTTCTATTTCTCTCACTTTGCCCTTGAATTTCAAAGACATAAAAAATCTATCATATTTTTCTCTATCTATCTGTATGTGCTCATCTCTATGTGTATTCTTCTGGTAGCCGCTGCCTGTGCCCCTATATTTATAGAGTTTAGGAGTGTTTATGGGAGTTTGTGCATTCTATGGACAGTCATCACTATTTTACTATTATGTACGCACTTTTGGAGGATTAACACCCTACGTTCTGCATGAGTGGGTGCACAACTTGTTGCCTGCTTGACATGTAACTTCCTATAAGAGGAAAACATAGGTCATGGAGGATAGTTATTTATACACCTTTTAGGAGAAGTATAATATGTAAGAAACGCAATCGTAACTGCTCACTTTCGGTTAGGATAGTATGCTCACTTTAGAAGTCGTCTAGAGAATGGCACATTTTTAGTAAGATTGTCACAACGGCTAATTTTTGAGGGAGTTGGCACTATGGTGCACTTTTGAAGGAATGACATTGCGATACAATTTTGAAGAGAATGATATTGTGGTACACTTTTGAAAAAATTGGCACATCGACGCACTTTTGAAGTTATTAGCATAGTGGTGCACTTTTGAAGAGATTGGCACTGCGACGCACTTTTGAAGAGAATGACACTGCAGCACACTTTTAAAAACAATGGTACTGCGGCGCACTTTTGAAGAGAATGACACTGCGACACACTTTTGAAGAGAATGGCACTGTGTTAAACTTTTGAAGAGAATGGCGCTGTGGTGCACTTTTGAATATAATGTCAATGCAGTTGGGTCGCTAAACGAAAACTTGGGTCTGAGTACCGTAGCTCCGCTATAATGATGACTTATGACTCTGCAGTTTCTGCATCTGTCAGCTGTTAGTCTACTATATTAAATATTGAGAGAGAGAAGATCGTTTGTGCGCCATCTTTTATAATATTAAGAAAGTGGGCCACTTTTCTGCTCTCTGAATAGTGTGCCTTCCTTTGAAAATAATAAAAAGTGCGCCAAAGTAAGAGAATGCGCATCTTTCTTCTAGAATAAGTAGAAAGTGTGTCATTCTTCTACTATTTGGTTTATTTGTAGAAAATTGTGCCATTTATTTGATGCACACATACTTATGCTTCTTCAGATGTCGTACCCGATTAGCGTAGGCTTTAATCCGACCATAAAAAGACTTGTCACCTAGCACATACATCACCAAGGTATTTTTCTAATAGTCATCTTTTTCTTTCATATTCTCCCCTGTGTAGCTAGCGGACGTCCATCAATTTTAATAGACTCTACATATTGCATATCAGGATTTGAGTTATGATTGATTGCTCGACACATCTCCGCCCAAGTTCTCCCAGTCTATTCTACTTTTTCTCTACACTAACTGGAGGGACGATCGGGGTATTGGTTGCTGCGAGTAGGCTATTCCCCTGCCTCCTCTAAACTTCAAGTTGACTTTGCTTTTTCATCACCATCGGATGATAATTATATCTCTAAATTTAAGCATTGGATGTATTCTTAGAGAAAGGCGGTGTAGCCCGCCACATAGTACCGGAGTATCCTGCTTCTCCCTCCATTTGCTTCATTCTTCTTCCCGCCGTGGCCGTAAAATATTGATGTCGACATCCAACATTAGAGGGGAACAAATTTCTCCTGTTGGCATTTAGTGGACGTCGACGTCTTTTAAGGGTTGTCCACCCACTTGCCTTCCTTTTCTCTAAGTGGGATTCTCGATCAAGGGCTTCTGACCGACCATGAGAGGGAGAAGCTCGTAGATCCCAAAATTTAGGTCCATCATCATCGCCACCAGAGGTGTTCGGGGAAGGAACCTTATATATATATATATATATATATATATATATATATATATATTAGTATGTATATATATTAGTATGTGTCACTACCACATCCTGAAATAGGGATAATTTTTTCATTTTATATATTATAAGTTTTGTGTGTATTTATAATTACATGATATGTGTATATATACATTATATTTATAGTGTTCTTTAATGCATGAGTTAGTGGACTAGACCTAGAAGCCCACTAGATGAACCCCTAACCAAATATAGGGTTATGAATTTAATTTGTATTATTTTAGGATTAATTATTTAGGGTTATAATTTATTACGATAATTTTATTTAATTGTTGTACCTTACCGTTGCTTCGATATTGGGAGCGCTACATTAGCTTTTGCCTTCCAAAAATTTTACACCCTTGTCCTAGACGTGCCAGCCTTCCATTCTGACCCTTGTGTAACTCATAAATATACTTTCTTGTGATTTATTTTAGTCACACAATATTCGTCCCGGACGTTTATTTTTAATTCCAAATAAATTCGATTTTGTATCTTTGTGCGTTCCAATAAAAAATGGAGACACAATCTTGACCCGTTTTGTGCAACCCAAATTATGACAATATTTTATTCTGAGTCTACTACGTCTATGACACTTATGTCCCACCTAATTTTAGTCCTATGTACATCCAATTAATTTTAGAACACCATTTACATTAATTTTAATTAAATTGGTGTAAGGATCCAACTTAACCCAAACTAGACCCAACACCAAACCAAACCCCCATTTACACCCTCAAGCTTCATATTAAACACCACACACCCTTTTTAACCACTACATCACACCAAATATGGTGTTTTTCCTCATTAAATCTCAAAAATCCACTTTTGTGCAATTTTCCAATTGTTGAGGATTTTTATGCAAAAATACAATAAGGTGTCACCATCCTATTGGTCAAGGCACATGAAGAACCAACCCCCTCCCTCATTGACCGATCAACTCTCTCTCTCCCCCCTTTTTGGTTGTACACTCCCCTTCATATTAAATCTAGGCCATCCATTTAAATGGAGCAACATCCTCAACCACACAACACCCTCTTATATATATATATATATATATAATCAACCATCCTAACCCTTTCTGAATGCCAACCCCATCCCAAGGCACATGGCCGGCCCTAATCCCTAGGTAGTCATCTCTTCTCCCTCATACAAAAACCATCATCCTCCCCATTGTATTATTTTTATCACCATCACAAAAAAATATAATACCCTAAACTCAACCGTAAACTATTTATCATCACCATCACCCTCTTACCTCCACCTGAACTCTAGTGATCATCCGCCGGAGCCCGCCTGAGCCTTCCACCCTGACTCCTCTGCAACAGTCGACTACCCTACGGCATAACAGCCTCCCCATCGTTCCCGACCACCCATCACCGCCTGGACCTCCCAGTCAGTCCTCCATTGACCATCGTCCCCGTTCACCCGACGAGCAGCCGACTTCTATTCTCTTCCCCGGCCATCCCCGCTCCTACCATTCCCAACTCGCCTGAACCCGACCTCCTTCCATCCGACTCCACCGTCGACCATCAGCAGCCCGTCGATACACCGTCTCCACCACGATGCCGACTTCCCTCCCAACTTCATAAACCACCACCAACACCACCGTTCACAGTCTCCCTCCCCGTTCTCCTCTGTTCTCGACTTCCCCGTCGAGCAGTACAGCAGCCATCCCCGGCCCGACATCCCTCGTCGACCCGCTGCCAGTCACCCCCGACCCCGCCACTATTAATACCTCGACCACCTCTCCACAACTTCATCTCCGCCAGCAGCAACCCTGAGCACCGCCTGTTCGACATCCACCGTCGCTCACAACAGCCACCGTGACAACCGCAGACCCCGCCCCGATCTCCTTCTCCACTTCCTGGGCTCTCCTTAGCCATTCACTATACCACCAGCACGACCCCGATGAGCAGCCCTCCATCTTCCTCGACCTCGCCGAGCCTCAACCTCTGGCAGCACTGACGACCCTCATCCTCATCAACATCATCCTCATCATCATCATCATCACCATCATCATCGTCATCAATATCATCACCATCATCATCATCATCGTCATCGTCGAACCCGTGCATGCCCGCCAAGATTTGTAGCTGCCGTCCTTTATGATTTTATGTGTGTGCATATGTGAATAGTATAGGGTTAACATATTGCTTCATGACAGGTTTAGTTGGTTGATTTCAGACCCGTGTCGGTGAACCCAATAAATAGTGTGCTCGTACGTGTGTGTGCGTATGCATATAATATTAGTTTTATATATATATGAATATATGGACAGGTATATATATATAAGAAATTATTGCTAGTAATATGTATAACTGTATATATATGCTATATGACCCTAGGTTAACTGTGGATTTTTTCGTATAATTCTATGAGACCATAAGTGTTAATTATGGATATCCCGTATGTACATTGACCATGTGACCCTGAATATTTGTGAGTTGACTGCCTTGTGTACACTGACGTACTGGCTAGACGTGTTAGTGAGTCGACTGTCCGATTATGCATAACATTTGAAGATGTGACACCCGTATAGTTAGATGCACATTCGACACTGCTAGTTGACCAGCGTCACCCCTAGTATACCCTCTGAGTTTAGTGTATTTATGATTGTGTGTTAGTATGATGACGAATTCTGTATTATCATTAAATGATGTCTATAGGACTGTTGGATTATTCAGACAAGACCTCGAAAATAGGATATTGGTATTGCCAGTAGAGGACCCCAGACGAGTACATTCTCTGACAGTTTTTATTGTGTTGATTATCTCTATGATTCTAGTTGTATAGTGTATATGATTCTGACACTATGGATACACGAGTTGGCATTATCGAGACCTGTCATGAGGAGTCGTGATTGGGATCCATCGTACTAGCTGGGGACGGAAAATATTAGTAGATTATGTGATCATACCCAACTCTACATGAATCATAGCTCACCCATACCTCACGTCGGTACAGCCTGACCATTACATGCCTCATAGCATGTTATGTATGATTATCCTGACTATTGCTTGTATCATAGCTATCCGGATGGTTAGCCTGGCCTTACATGAATCATAGATGGTCATACATAGCAAGCCTGATCAATCCCAAGCCGATCACATGATATGATGATATTTTAAATACTTAGCTAGATAGTCTATACATGTATTTCTAGTTATTGATATAGCATTTTTTTATATTCTAGTTATTGTTCTAGCATTCACTTATATTCTAGTTCATTGTTCTAGCATGCACTTGTATTTCTGTTTATTGCTAGTTGTACCATTGATGATGATATATGCTCCTGTATTTTTATCTCCAGTATTTTATTATTTTCAGTATTATATCCATCTTGTATTTCTTTATACTATATTATAGTTTTTGTCAATATACATGGAATTGCTGTTAGTGCTTGTACTTCGCTCCATCCTGACTAGAAATATTTTTCCAAACTATGACTTACAGGACTTGTTCCGGCATACTTGGATATTTGGATGTTATTGTTTGCAGGTTAGACTATTTTTGTTGTTTAGACTTGTGCTGTATTTTATTTATTTTCTCCGATATCTTATCGTGCTCCAGTTTTTGTGATTGAGTATTCCATATTATATTGTGATTATCTGTGTCTCCTTATGGAGTTGGATATTCGTGTGAGATTGATTAGATAGAGTATGGACCTAGACAGCGTTCTACCGCCGATGTTGTTGCATAGGCTGGACGTACCCACGTACTCGTGCCCCTACAGCGGGTGCGGGTCATGACAGTATATTATATATTCTTAGTGTATACATTGCCACATAAAAATATTATATAAATAATATATATATATATATATATATATATATATATATATATATATATATATTGATGGTACTAGGAATCCCTAGGACCGCAAATTGGTGTGATTATTGATTGATAAAATATTAACAGAATTAAAACGCGATCTAACTTTTCAATGGCAGAAACTAGGGTTCACAAATTATACCTGAAGTGATGAGAAGCAAAAAAAGATCTCCAAAAAACTTGATAAATCAGCAACCTCAAGATCTTCTACCATATTCCTTTCTCGGATTGGACGTTATGTGGACGACGATCTTCCAACATTTTATTCTACTGGGCCAACCCGCTTTCTTTCCTTACTTGAGCGATGAATTTAGAGAAAGTTGCTCACTTGGATAATTATGACACCTAGAGTATAGAGGATATATATAGGCTACGATATGGACCATGAGGAGAAATTAGGGTTATGTCTCCTAACGGATCTGGATATCCCATGTTCAACTCAAAAATACAGCCAAGGCCAGTTAACAATAGCTCGGTCCACTAAAGAGCTATTGTTACACTACCTTCCTAATCCCAAATTATGTTTATGGGCTCCTTCTTATTATATGTTTGTTTGTATCCCTATGTTAAGATATTGAATGTTCGTTACTCAAATTAAGTTACTGACAACTATATTGAACGATATTTTTTATCCATAAATAGTACCACTCAACTTTATTTGTCATATCAGATATAATCTACCTACAGGGTTTATTTGACAATCCTTATGAGCTCCTTAATGGGACATCATCAACCTGATATATCGGGACATGGATTTCTTTTATAATCAAAAGTCCATCATACACATAATGTCATTACTCAATTCATAGAGGTTATTTACCCATAATAAATTTTACTCTTTTATGAGTCAAAGTAATACACATTGCATATAAATGTCTATTATTATATCAGAATTAAGAGAACAACCATAAATAATAGCAGAGGTGTGTGTTCTCTTATATAGTCAGTAAAAAGAGAATAATATCAAGTGGTATAGTTCAGTAAACACAAAGTTTACTAGTGTAAACCTAAAGGCAAGATAGACTAATACTATATTACACTACAACCTTACCAATAGTTTGTCCAAATCTATCTAGGTTGTGAACCATTTACATATTCCATAAAAAATTGATATATGATCTTATGTGTGACACCACATACCATATTATCTACAATATAGAATATTATACGCTTGTATTAACATTATAACAAATACAACATGCAAATATTTGCCCATATGATTCTTATTAAAAAATAAGAAAAAGTAGTCATTCATATATATATATATATATATATGTCAGCGCGGAAGGCACATGGTATTTTAATCTCATATCTCACTACTGTGGTATGGAAGCAGCTACGGCGATAATGGAGGACGATATTCAACTTTTAGCAGGGAAGTATACCTACACTTGGGCCCAAACTCGATCTGGGATCTTCACTATTGATTCTGCGTTACAAATTACACATGCCCCGGGCGCCATCAATCTTATATTTGGTCATATTTGGAATCCTTGTATTCCTAGTAAGTGGTCAATCCTCTTGTGGCGTATATTGCATCAAAAATTACCAACCAAAAGCAACTTGCAGAAGATTGGGTACAACTTGGCGTCAAATGCCATTATTGTTAGCAGCCTGAGGTAGAATTTGCACTAACACCTATTCTTTTAGGGAGCGTTTGCTCGACATCTTTGTTAAGGATTTGCTCAACTATTATGCATCTGAGGTCATATCACTAGCCTGCACTGCCTCGCTATGTGGTAGAGAAGGCACAATAAACACTTAAAACAGGTAACTGTAGCTGCTATTTGTTGGGTATTATTGAAAAACCAATATAAATGGGTCTAAAAAGGGCTTTTTGTCTTTGTACTCATATTCAAGAAAGGCTGGTTCCTCTTATGGTCTAAGGGGTACTACAGCTGAGGATGGGTTAGGGTCTATGTGTTTTGTTACCGGAGTTGGCACTCAAATTTTGATCAATCAATAAAAAGCTAAGGCTCATCGTTTACGAGGTTTACCCAATATATATATATATATATATATATATATATATATATATATATATATATATATATATATATATATATGGTTAATAATAATCCATCTCAAAACTTGTACAAATAAATATAGAATTTTTTTATTAATAAAATAGAAGAATTTTAGGAATTTTAGGAAATTTTAGGAATTATTTTTTTCAAGTAAAAATGGAACAAGAATTAGAAAAGAAAATAAATAAAGAAAATATATATATTGTAAACCCCCTCGACCAATTCAGGGATTAATTTGAATTGAATTAATAGACTAGGATTAATTTGGAATTAATTAGGATTAATGTGCGTCCATTATACGTCTTAATATACCTTGACATTGCTTCGAGGTTGGAGCACCACACCAGTAGTTATCTTTCACCCAAGGTCACGAACACCTCGTAGACATGCCAGACTACCCCCTAGCCATTGTGCAACCTTAGATACTCGTCATTGCGTCTCACCTTAGCTGCGCAAGGTCCGTAATTTTGTCTTGTGCATTAATTATTAACTTAATTAGTTTAGGTCCAATTTTACCTCAAACAGGACCTGACCCAGCCCATGAACACTTTCATGTAGACCAGCCCCACTCCCTCTAGCCCTGGCCAACCCACAAACTCCATCACCATATAAATATACATATTCCCTCATGGAGAACCCTAAAACTCTATTCTCTCCACCACCCTAAGGAAACCCTAGCAGCAACCCTACTCCCTGGCGAGATCACCCCTCCCAACCGCCTGCTGCCGCCGCCAGACCTGTGCAGCCGCCGCTGCGACGACTGTAACTGTTGTTACTGCCTGTCGCAGTTGCTGCCACCGCCGCTGTTCCCTGCTGGCCGTCGACCAGAGCCGCCCCCTCGCCGGAGTACACCCCCTCGACGAGCACAGGCCCTCTCTAGTCAGCCACATCGAGGTAACCACACACATTCTCCTCTTTCTCATGATATCGTCGTACGCGTAGCGTCATGTTGTTGTGTCATATCTTGGCATGGAAACGAGATAGTTAATTCGAAAACCCTAATTATGAAAATATGTATGCCTAATCAGTTTGCTTAATGACTAATAAGTTAGTAATCAATAACTTAGTGAACGTCCTTGTAGAAGAAATTATTATTAAAGACTTGTAATGCATCAATAAAACCTGGACATCGACAAGTATGCTTAATATGGATGATAAGGACCATTAATTATACTAAACATAATTAGTTGGTGACTTGTGACCTTAGTATTTTTACTGTCGCAAGATACATGGTGACTGAAGACAGGACACGTGTGTATCTTTGCTACGTGCACCCGCGACTCTGTATTCGACCGACATGATCCTTGCGTCAGTACCGAAGAGCAACGTAGTGTATGTATTACTTAGTGTCTGATGATGGATTTCTATATTATATTAGTGTGTTTAGGATCATTGGATCAGCCAGAAGATACCGCAGGAGCAGGCTATTGGCATTCACAGCTTGAGGACTCAGGCAAGATACCTTGCCATAATTACAATCTAATTTAAATTATGCATATGTTGTATTGTATCCTTGTTGCTTTTATTTATACAACTGTGCGCGTCCGAGATTGACTCGGGTGCAGTCGAGGGATACGTCGATGATTAGTATACTTGACCTAGTCCTTAGCAGACTCACCCCATTGGAGGATACTCTGCTATCTTCTGAGACCTAACACTCCTACACGTTCGTAGTGACAATTTTATGTTGGGATGCGGGTTCGCGTGCTCGACTAGCTATCGGCGTGTGTGACATGCATCACGGTTAGTAAGTAATTTAGGATTATTTCATTGTAGAGACTTGGCATTTAGATACGGGGTATGCACGTCGAGTATTTGACTTGTATATCTATATTGGGCGGGGAGGACGACTAGTAGGCGTATGGGACACCCACCTCTTTATACAGATACCGCACACGACAGAGTGATACGGACGTATTTATATATTACTAATACCACATTCTGTAGAGTGTTGGACGTTACTTGGTGATATTACAGATACCACACTCTATAGAACGTTGGACGTTATTGGATTCCTGCGCCCGTGTTATAGGGGGCATGTGTGGCATATACTAGCCGGTTGTCACGACTGGTAAATTACGTCAGCATATGTCTAGCCTACACCAGCCCATATACTCACAGTTGTCCTCACATTGCATTCACTTAGATGGTTAGCATACCCCGTTATTGTATTTATTTTATTCAGTATTATATATGGCATGCTTCTATGTATCTTGTTACGTCCCTCTGAGGACTTGGTACCTTTCCAGATTTGGATGAGGCCTATTACCCCACAGTGTACGGCCCAGGACAGGAGACGAGGTTCGCTACCGCTGAGGAGCTAGAGGTGTTACCGTCAGAGTTTCCGTGATCACTTGGTAGGCCTTCTGCCTAGGATTGGAGCATCATTATCTAGTCAGCCGATGCTCAGTCATTAATCTTTTATCTATCATTTCAGTACTTTTATTTCGTTATAGTAGTGGGTTTGTTCCCACCAGACATTATTGGTTGTACTATGATATCTTAAGACTGGTATTTATCTTCCAGCAGTTTATTTAGTACTTCTTGTTATTTTATATTATGGATAAGATTAGATTACTTGTTGTTGATACAAATTTTGGGACATATTAGTATTTAGGACAGCGTAGCACTCTTCGTTAGGATCCATTAAATTGGGATATCCTCGGAGATGTGACAGCTGACTATTATCACGTGGCTTAGTTCCGTATAATTTGGGACTGGGGCATGACATATATATATATATATATATATATATATATATATATATATATATATATATATATATATATATATATATATAACAATTGTGAACAACGCAAGCACTATTTACTTCCCTTGAACCCGAATCAGACTTGCAGGTGGAAGAGGATAGGAAAACTTGGTTTCCGGAATGATCAAACTCGACTAATGTTTAACCATTTTCACCTAAACTTGTTTCCCTATGAACCTAATCCTATTATCTTCCAGTTAACTTCAAATTCTAGCCAAAGCTAAACCTAAATTAGCAAAAAATCAAACAGAGATAGAACTAAAAACCTAGTATATAATCAAAAAATTGAAAAACTATATTCCTCTTCCTACAATCGCGCAAACTTCTTAAGTTAGAATACCAGAATCTCAGAAGGACCCCCAACCCTCTACGGCCACCCATAACCACCTGACTTCACTGGAGGCACCCCGGATCAGCCAGAAGGCTGGCGAGATCCCTTCCCGACCTGCCGAACTCGATAGCGAGGTACCCTTCTTCTCGAGTATTTTCTACATACTTTCTCATTTAATTCCTACTCTGTTTAATCCTATCTATAGCCTACTTGAACTAGTTTGGAATTATGTAATCCGTGATAGTAAATCAGGTTTAAACCAATATGAAAAACCCTTACGAAATCATGAAAAACTAGTTTTATAAATACTTATTTCAATAACTCTTTTTAGCTAAATGTCTGTTTTGGAATGCTAAAATTACTCAAGATACTAAGTACTATTAAAATCTAATTGAATAGAATTATAGCCTATATAAACACCTTCACAACGATATAATTTTTTTAAACTTTTGTTCATTAAATCTATATTAATAACTTTGAGAAAAATCTTGGAAAAGTTGTTTTGAAAACATAAAAAAACTCTGATACATAGTTGGTCCTAATAAACCAGACAAACTCGTCGCATATTGATTGCATCAAAAGACGGATAGTAAATATCGGCTATTGGGCTTTGGCAAAATTTGCATTGGTTGTGTGTCTGCGACAAATTTGACCCGTATCCATCAAAAGTTCTCGTATCAATGCTATTATAAATTTCCTAATTACTTCGTGCTTGCTCATCATATCGCCACTAGACTCGGAGGAGTTGACTTGTCTCGTTACCCAAGTTTTGTCCCATTCTAAGACAGTTGATCAGATTGCTATTTTGTGGGCCCTACGATCCGATTCGACAAGCGATTTTATGATTGGCTCATTAAAATTCAAATTTGGACAAATCATTGATCTCTTATTCGTTGTTTAGACTTTGTCTGACCTATAATATGTTGAATTTAGAGACCTTTACTTTTTGTATATTTTTTGGTACATAGTAGGCCACAAACATACCTTATTGTGAATCGAAACTATCATGTTTGGCCATGTGTCCAAATTGGACTGATGGTAGGCTATTCTGAATATCTCACCCATTCCTAGAAATTTTGGTGATGTTTATTTCTTCATCCGGAGATGTTTGTTCTACTTCTACATTTTCTGCTTCAACATGTTTGTCATCTGGACGTTGTTACATCACCAAATCACCACCAAAAAAGTATACCTTGCCATGATTATTGTTTTATTACAATTATTTTAGCATGTTATATTTATGTTATTTGTTTATTTCTTTATGCTAATAAAATAAGCGTCCAAGAAATACTTAGGTGCAACGGTGAAATGCAATGTCTATTGTCTTTTTGTTTTACTACGCATGTTGACTTAGACTTGTTTAACCCCCCCACCCACCCACCAACTCCAAAAAAAAGGAACAAAAACAAAAAAATTCTTACTAGTATTTATGTAGCTAGCCTATTTAATCATGATTGTATATATGGTTTTGTTTCTGTATATATATAAATATATATAAATATACATATTACTAAATGTAAGGGTTAATGTTCTAAGATAATACAACGTGGCACAGAGACTTTGGACAAGTTTAGGTGCACTAGAACTAGTACAATTTTAGCATAGATAGTTTTGGACTAGTAGTTAGATTAGACTAGTTAAACATATTCAAAATACATCCAAATGAAGCCAAACCTGGTCTACATATACTTAAGTGTTTAGGGACCAAACCAAGTCACTTTGGAGCCCAAACATTATACTGAAACCCATGGGACAAAAATCTAGTCTCAGGTTATACTAGGCGGCCCTATTTGGGTTTACACTCCTTTGTTGGTTGCAATAACCACCCTTCCACTCCTCCCACACCAATATAACTCAGCCCACATCTCCCTCTCCCCTTACCTACATTCACAACTCATCATTCATTCATTAATTACTTCATTTATTTTCCTCACCATTTCCTTATTTCTTCCCTCATTCTGTCCCTATGTTGGCCGAAATTCAACAGAGGTGCTGCTGAACTTTTTGACTTCCACACTGCTTTGCACATCAAAATTTATAGGCAAACCTCTTAAATCCTTCATTACCTTCATCCTCAATCTCTTTCCCTCATTTTTTTTATATATTCCTCAATCATTTCTTTGGGTTTTTTACCTTTAGTTGCTATCAAAAGAAAGAGGGATTCTGTTGAAGTACTGTTGAAATTGTTACTGTGACATAATATGTATCCAAAATAGGTAAGCACATTTCCAAATAGTTTTCCTTTTGTGCCTACAACACTTGCCTATAGTTCCTTATATATTCTTCCATATGTTTCTTTTATTTTTCCTTCCATAGACCCTATCAACTCCCGTGTACGCTACTAAAATCTGTGACAAAAACACCTCTGTCCATGAACCAAAATGTTACGTATCCTACTTCCCCTGTCATTTTATGACTTATAACTTAAGGGCCAACTAGCTACTTCGTTACTCTAGGTAGAAACCATAACTAAAATATAGAAAACCAACTTAAACCATGCCAAACACCCCATTTTTCACAGAATTCTAGAACTGACATATTGTGTTCGTGCTCATCATTTCATTGTATTAAAATTTATTTCTTAT
This sequence comes from Iris macrosiphon, assembly GCA_036927795.1. Lineage (NCBI taxonomy): Eukaryota > Viridiplantae > Streptophyta > Magnoliopsida > Asparagales > Iridaceae > Iris > Iris macrosiphon. The sequence goes on from JAYESA010000012.1 coordinate 31,408,978, forward strand.
GCTAGAAAGCTTCATGATTATGTACTTACCTCTACCCTATACCATGTCTCATAGATAAACCATGCTAGATTCATGATAGAATTAGGTTAAAACCCATATTTTTATACCAACATTTCTAAATTATAGATTTAGAATTTAGCGCTATGTCATGATAAACCTATCATTTTATGTACGAAAGTTTCTTAAAATTGTACCAAATTTTTTCCACATTTTTAGTAATCGAATCCTTGCAAAGAATTTTTTTTATAACATTATTTTCATGATCTACAATAGGTGTTTTTGACAAGTAATTTAAGCATGTATGTTAGTGTTAGAAAATGCCAATTTCACATTTAGAACGTATGTCATATCATATACTAGATATTCTTATTTGGACATATATGTTACACATTGAACATGTTAGCATGATGTTCAAATAGGTAGAAAACTATAGGAATGATCACTTAGGGTTGGTATAGTCCTAACTGACAAGTTGTAGATATTGTCATTCACTAGTGCACATGTAGCCAATCTTGACAATTTGTAGGAATGAACCTAGTCAACACTATCTATTCAAGTATCATTTTTTGTGTTAGAGTGGTTTATGAATAATGAATATATGATTTATACGGTTAGTTGTTTAATTGGCAACTTGAGCATAAAACCTAGAAAGTGTGACAATAGGTTGACCTTGGAATATGAAGTTTTGGTATGATCATTAATCCTAGTAGACAGTACACCAAGTATCACATGTTGAATAGGCAAGGAACTAGGTTAACCTAGAATTATTTATTCGTATTTGAGATTTTTGAGATTGTTTTAGGTATGTAATATAAACGAGAAATGATTTGATGAATGCGGAAAACTAGGTCTTGTATGAAGACCCACCCTTCTTTTATGTTTACAAACAAGATTGTACAAATTTAATCCTACACGAGGATTTTTAAGTACAATTTATTTAATCTGGGTGAATATTGCTATAGGTGTCTGATCTGCAGTCGATCACTTTAGCCCTTGGACCACACGATGTTGAAGAAGTACCGTGGAAGACAGGTAGCAGCTTCGAGGGTTGCTAAAGAGGGTGGATGCCCGATGCCAAAGTCGTCAATCCCTTCTCTTTGCCCGAGCTCTGGATTCTCCTCTCTCTCTCTCTCTCTCTCTCTCTCTCTCTCTCTCTCTCGACCGTTGGATCTGGTACTGGATCTCTTGATCAGTTTTCAAACCTAACTTCTTCGACCCACTAATTTGTCGACCTTGTTCCTCATTGATAGAGGTCTCTATTTATAGAGTTTTAGTGACAGTGACCACTCAATCGGTGTAAAAACCGAATAGTGGAAAGTACAGCACCCTTTTACACAACGGTTAAAATAACTAAAGCCTGTGTATAGATGATCCTTTGAATGAGCGTGTGACGCGGGTCCAACTAAGGGACAAAACGCGTATAATCGCTACGAAGATTATAGCGTAAAAGCTACGTAGGTAGGTATCCCTCGTGTAGAAGAGGTTGGCATAGAAGCCAATGTCTGTCACCATGGCATAGAAGCCAAATAGTTATCAAACCAGCATAGAAGCCGAATAGGCGTAGAAGCCGAGTGGTCGTAGAGGCCGAGTGGGCGTAGAAGCCGAGTAGGCACAGAAGGCCGAGCGGACGTAGAAGCCGAGTAGGCACCGAAGCTGAATGGACATAGAAGCCGAGCAGGCGCCGAAGCTGAATAGGCGTGGAAGCCGAATGGTCACAAAGGCCGAGTGGGCGTAGAAGCCGAGTAGGCACAGAAGGACGAACGGGAAACGAAGCTGAATAGGCGTAGAAGCCGCTGCGTAACATGCCAGAGTGATGATGTGGACGTTTTAGCCAGAATTACGGCTCTTGGAGATAATCAGATCTTTTGTATTAAATACAGAGATCTTCCCCTCCCCATCCCGTGCATTAAATACAGATGCTTCTTCAAGATTTGTCATCATTCCGCGCTTTAAATGCAGATACGCACCTTGAACCCTGTGCGAAGAGTAACCGCTATCGTGGCAGTCTGTTCGTCCTCTGCGGAGCGTAAGGAGCTCATGTTTGCCTGTGTAAAACTAGGCAGCGTATTCCCTTCTATGCGTAGGAGCAGCTCTCGCAAAGGGGATGTCACTAAACGACGGTTCGGTGATATTTAATCAAATCTCCTGCATTAAATATGGAGATCCACCATCATCCTGTGCATTAAATGCAGAGGCATATTTTGAAGGTCTGCCACCCTTCTGTGCATCAAACGCAGAGACGTGCCTCAGGCATCTGTCAGTATTCGGCACATTAATTGCAGAGACGTGCCTTGAGAACCTGTGACCGCTCTGTGCATAAAAATGAAAAGACATCAGGTTCATTGCAGGATCTGACGGGTTCATTGCAGGCTCTGACAGGTTTAATTCGGAGAATATGAAGTGTTCCTTGTACACTTCAATGCTGCATGAGGAGAGGATGAGTTTTACGCCATAAAGGCGATGTCGATCCCTGTTTTGTGCTGAAGCCGCCTGGACATACTGCCTTACGCGGATGGTCTTTGAGCATGTATTTCTCACTGTGCTTTGGCGGAGACGCTCTATTTGCACGTTTGAAGGCTTTGAAGTCCTCTGTTTACGCTGCTTTGCATTAATATGCTGCGTAGAGCTTCCAGTGTATTTTTTATGCTTCAACAAGACCCCCTTCAAAGATTTTAAATTTCTCGTAATTTGAAACGCTTTGAATGAAGCATGACCCGCTCCTCGTAACTCGAAACATTTCTGAATGGAGTTTTGAAACGATCGAGGCTGACTTTATGGCGAATTCATTGGGGATCAGTGCTCTCTCTCGCCTATAAAAAGGCTGAGGAGTTCTCCTGTTCTTCCCACACTTCCTTCATCATACAGAGATAATGGCCGGAGTTCGTCGGGTCTACTTGAGAAAGAAGGAGATCATGCTCTTCCAGCATGTAAGGAGCCAAAAAAGACGGCGTCTTCGAGCAAATGTTCTCTGTAACGATGGATCATGGAAGGATATCATAGCCTCCTTTGCTCGGGATAATCAGCAACTTTGTATGGTGGTTCTTCGGGAGAGACGAAGAATCGTATTTCACCACGCTGCTTGCAAGTGGCACCTTCTCCCGTTACCTCCGGTGACGAGAGGCAGACATACTAGCTCTGTCCCGGCTTGAATGGCGGTGGTCTATCGGTAAGCAGATTTATCCTGCTTTTCTTCTGTTGGAGGATGGGTCTATGCCCGTTTTGTATCCTCCCGCCACTGATCATCTTCTTGGAAGAAGAGGAAGATCTCCACCAATGCGAGAACCTGTCAGAACAGATTCTGGACGCGATCTTCTGCGGACGATGAGGAACCCCTTTGTCGAAGGAATTTTCCTCATATGTAGTCATGAAAATAAAGAAAAAAATCCTTGTAGACTGGATTTCCCTCATATGTAATCATGACTTTAATTTTAATAAAATTGTCTTTCTTCTTCATATGATCATCTTGCCATACTTTGTTGTGAAGTCTGAATATGTGTAGCTTTGACACGTCTGATTTTTTACGCCGACTCTGTTTAGAAAGAGTGCTAGGTCCTGTCCTGTCTTTTACGCATAACTAGTGATGCGTAGAAAGCCGCTTTAGTATTCGAGTGTTCGAACTGTCCTACTATTTTTAGGAGTGAGAAACCGTGTAGAATTCTGAACTGTTACTTCTGATAAACCGAATTTCTTTGTTAGATATCATCTTCAAGAATGGTTTCTCAAAAATCCCTTAGAATAGGGCAAGAAATGGCTGTCAAACTGATTTGCCATCTTGGTAGATGAAATATTCAGACTGGAGTCTGGATGAACTTCGAATCGACCCGTGAAGAAGAGTAATTTTTTTAATGTTGAACTCTATATGCTTCGGGTACTTAGGATATCTTGAGGTCAAGAAGGAGTATCTTCTGTGTGAACTCCTGTAATTGACCGCCTTGAGGATCGCTCAGATGTACGCGTATTCTATCCTGCATATCTTTCAGATGTGCTGGAAGTCATGGAGCACAAAATCATAAGTTGGCAGCCTCTGATCATAAACTAAACACCATCGAGTGTGAAATCATAGACTTGTAGTTCCTGATCATGAAGTCGTAGCTTTGTAGCCTCTCGAGCATAAAAGCTACCGAGCACAAAGGCATCCGGGCGTAAAACCCGACTTGTATCTGTCGAACGTAAAGTCGTAGATTCGTAGCTATCGAGCGTAGAAAGCTCCTTAACGTAGAACTGTAGATTTGTTGCTTATGAAAAGAAAAGTCTTCCGAGCGTGAAGTTGTGGATCCGTCGCCTCCGAGCGTAAACTAAGTATCGCCGAGCGTGAGATCATCGATTTGGTATCTGCTGAGCGTGAAGTCGTAGGTCTGTAGCCTCTCGAGCATAAAAGCTACCGAGCACAAAGGCATCCGGGCGTAAAAACTATAGACTTATAGCTTGCGAGCGTAAAACCGTAGATCTGTAGCTGTCGAGCGTAGAAAGCCCCTTAGTGTAGGAACCATGAACTTGCTTTGCGCGAAAAACTTTTCGAATTCGTTGACTGTCTACCTTCTCTGAATAATAGGCTGGCGTGGGACCCAATCATAACCGAATATTAATTAGAAGATTTGGTTCAGGGTCCGAGGAGTCCATCCGAACTCTATATATATCCCAAGTTTTCTAAGGGAAAAAACTTTCCATTCGTCTTCTGCGAGAGAAAGCTTTCGACTGTTCGAGTTCTTTTCCTTTTCTTCTTCGAATCTTCAAAGTTTCCAGTAATGGCTTCGAAACAAACTTCCTCCGCTAAGGGAAAGAAGGTTGGTTCTTCTTCTCGTTCTTCGGCCCAAGCGAGAGCGTCTCTGGTTGGACAAGGCGAACTTCATTCTGAGCGGAGCATCCCGTCGACGAGTAGTGCACCCGACCTGGAAGGTAGAGTTTTTGGGAAAGAAGAGAATGACTGAAAATCCTTCGCACACGTTGAACGTGATCGCGCTAGGTCGTCTTCTGTGCTGATAGCCTCTTTGAGGAAGATGATACACGGAGACATTTCATCTTTTTACGCCCACATTCCTAATATGTCCGCGTAAAAACTCTATTTTTCCGCAGTCGAGCGTAAAACCCTTGACCGCCGAAAACTTGGTGTTTAAAATTTGAGTTTTATGCTCGTGGATGGAAATCCTGGCGTAATAACTCAATTTAATCAATCTGGCATAAAGCACAGACCGTATACTGGCAATCTTGACCTCTTACGTTAAGAAAATAGATTTCAGCATAAAGGTTCAAGTTTCACAGTCTCGGCGTAGAGCACGGACTGTTGATTGGATGCTGCAAGTCCCGAAATGTCTAGTTTTAGGAACTGACGCGTGTCTCCTGTGCTTTTGCAGTTAACTTGCATGAGTCTCCGCTAGCTGAAGTGATGGGCTCTGCCGCCGGGATGCTGCACTCCAACTATTTGGAGGATCTGTCACACGTGACATTTCCTATCTCCGGGCCCTAATATCCCGAAGGAAGGGCAATTCTGATATCGGCTCAGGGCGAGCGAACGCTGCTGAATTTAATCAACGGGGATCCCCTAACGTATGTAGACAGGGAGCAATACCTGAAGCCGGCTTTCCTTTTCGGGGATATGATTGACAAGCAGTTCCAAACAAAGCCTAAGAGAGAACTCTGAGTTTTCCCTGCCGTGGATTTGGTCTTGTATCTGCCCAATATGCCGAGAGACTACCCCATCTCGGCCTTCTTTCATGCTACGCATCCCAGGAAGAAGTCGTGGACGCTGACCCCCGATCTTCACGGCAAGCCAGGGAAGATCTTTCATCTGAGAGGTGCTGACCAGGGGTCGTTTGTCAGTCGCCCTTCTGGCTCTGTGACGCTGTTCAGGGGGCTGTACCCGGGCAGTGTCCCGAGTGAAGACAGTCTGGTGATCCAGCCGGTCCAATTATCGACTTTCTGTAATAATTTTATGGGGCGTGGGGGAGTATACCCTAAGGTGAACCCTCGGTGTGGCGGGTGGATCACCCCTTCAAACCTTCGATGGACTCGCTTAGTTGATTGGGCTTTGAAGCATTTCCAGACCGAGTTGGAGAACATCGGTCTGTTTGCAGCTGTGAGGGCGACCAGTATCGGGTTACCTCCTAACCCTAACCTGTTTTTGGCACTGATGGAGCGATATATTTCGCTTACTGGGACCTTCGCCACTCCACTGGGGGAGTTGGGATTGGCCCTACATGAGATGACAGAGATCTCAAGACTGCCGATGGGGGATACTCCATACGAAGAGTATGTTCCCACGAACCAGGAGCTGGAGGGTTCAGACCCTCGAGTAGTGGAGGTCTATCAGGAGCTGATGTGCCACTACCTCTCCTGTACCACTTTTTATGATGAGCCCTCAGATTTGGCTCATATTAGCAAATGAACGTCCTATCTCTTCTTTCACCGGTCCCGGGATGCTAAGCCGGAGAAGGTATTAGAGGGCAAGGATCTGCCTGTGAATCCCCTGAGCGTGCTTAATGCTCAGGTAGTCGACGATCTCATAGTGGATGCTGGGGCTCCGGACCGGTTCCTCGATGAAGGGACAGGAAAGTATCCTGAAGGCACTAAGGCCTATAGTTATTTGAGGCACTGTTGCAGGCCTCTGTCCAGGGAGGCTCAACTGGCTGGCTTCCTCTCCATATGGCTGCGCCAAGTAGTAGTGCCTGGCGTTGCATCTGCGGACCGTATTTACCGTAACACGCTATGGCCTGCAGTGCGTCTGGTGTTCGGGGCAAGACTGGGCTTGCTCCCTGCCATGGTGTGCCGTATACAAGCTGGCCTGAGGGCTATGATTGACGGGCTGCTCGTCGATGAAATTCGGCGTGATAGCTTTCCCCGGATAGAATTACCATAACTATATTTAATGGGGTGGTTAATTCTCCATAATCCCCGGGTGATGTCTTCCGGTTCTGGCAGTAGTTCGGGGGGTAGTTTCTTGTTGAACTACCGGAAGTCTGCCTGGAACGTGAGCACGGTTATAGACTGTCGGCGGGCGCTAGGCTTCAGTCATAGTTGGAAGCTTTTCTGCACCATCCCTCCTGTACATTGCAATCAGTCGAGGATTAGGCTCGAGGATTCGGGTAGAAAGAAGACCATTCTTTCTCCCGAAGCTTTTAATTGGTTAGTCTGTATTAGACCATCCCATCTGCTGTACAGAAGCGAAGATCATTGCTTCTTGGAGCCCTACTTGCCCAGTCGGTTTGCCCGGCAGTTTGGGTATGATCAGTTGCACGTGGACAATGCCGTCACCAGCTTCAGGTCCAGAGGTGGACTCATTGATGGAGCAAGGGGATGGCGATATTTTATCATGGGCTGTACTGGGGCAATTTTTATTGTGCCCGTCATTACACTCTCCACGGAGCTGCGCATCCTGCATTCGTATACCCAGTTCTATGTGGCAACGAACACCTTCCATCGTGATTTTGATATGCATGGAAGCTTTAGGGTGCCCTCTTACAAGCTTGGGGGAAGAGTTGAAGTCCCCTCAATTTCTTCCGATGAGGGTGAGTCCGTTACTCCGGATGAGCCTCTGGTATCGGTCCCTAGGGGTGAAGTACCTCCGCCTGCAGGGGCTTTAGTAGTTTCTGGGAAGCGAAGGGCTCCTGCTTCCAAGGAAGCTTTCCCTCGTAAGAGAAAGAAGAAGATGGTAAATCGTTCTCTCCGGATTCCTGGCATTGATGCTCCTGGAGGTGAGCTTGTATCTCCCCGTGTTGGGGACGATTCTTTGATTGGAGGTTTCTCGCCTTTTAGAGAGGGACCTTCCACAGTTCCGGCTGGTAGTGCCGGAGAATCTCAGCTGGATGCCGCCGTTGCTGCTACTGCTTCAGGTAGTGGAACGATATCGCCTTCGGGGCTGAATATAATAAAGTCCCGTATACCTCTAGTCGGATCGGCATCGGGAGGGACTTCTACCGTGCCTACGAGCGTACCGAGCACGATTCCACCCTATGAGCCTCGGTTGGATTTTGAGGAGGACCTGGAAGACTACTTGCCAGTGTCAGTCCGCAGACCCCTTTCTCCAGGTATGATAGCTCGCCTAGCATTATTAAGAAATGATTTAGCTGTACAGGCTGCAGATGCGACGTATATGCTACCGGCCAGGGGTAAATGTCATCTTTTATGCCTCTTCTTTGGGAAAATTAATATTAAGTTGATATTAACTTCCTTTTGTCTTCTTTTCAGGGGAAGACTTCTTCGGAGAGGGTGAAGTAGACGCGCCCATTGGCTCTGTGTCAGGTCCTAGTGGTGACACGGAGGTACCTGATTTTGAAGAGGAAACATCTTCGGGTGCTGGCTGGCTTGTCGAGGAGACTCCGGTATCTCAAGAGGAGGACGAGCCTGTCATTGCGACAGTGCCTCTTTTGAGCACGCCGGTCACTTCGTCCGGTATTGGCGATTCTTCTTTTATCGCACCTCCTGTTGAGGCGACGGCCGTGGCGACATCGTCTGTGGTTATTCCTGGAGGGGAAGTTGCCACAATCGCGGACACTCCCCGCGTTCATGCGGACCTAGTTGCACTGACCGAGCAGTACACCGGGATCTTCTACACCACTTTGAGAATGCTGATATCTATGATGTTGGCAAAGAAGCTGGACTTTGTGCAGCTGAAGAGGTCCTCTCGGTTCTCTATAAAGGCTATCCGGGAATTCGGTGACTCCGGGGTAGCTGATGCGCTGGAGGCGATGGTTAAGGGTTTGGAGCAACCCGTTAACGAATACCTGTTGCTAGCTCGAGGCAATATTGAAGCTCTGGTCCAGGCCAGATACGACTCCTTGACTGCGCATCTTATTGAAAAGAGGGAAGGTCTGAATAAATTTATCGAGACTAACCAGCAAGAGATGGATAAAGGGAAAGTCGTCTTGGAGGAGACTCTTGCCCTTCAAACGAAGTGCCAGGCCGAGCATGACGGCAATGTAGCGAGGGTCCGCAAACTGGAGACAAAGCTTGCTCAGGCAAAGGAGTGGGCTTCTCAGTCGTTGGAAGGTCTAGATGTGGTGAATGGCCGACTGGTCACAGCACAACAGGACTTGGCGAGTGCAGGAGTCGCCCGTGCCGGTCTCCTTCGGGCTAGAGCCGAATTGTCCCTCCTGATAGATGATGAGGCACGGTTGGAGCGGGTCCGCGCTGATGTCTTAGATTCCGGGGCTGAGAGGATGGCCGTACTGGCACAACAGCTTCGTGACCTGACATCTCCCCCTCCCTGATGTAGTTTTGCTTTTTGCTTTTCAAATGTACTTTCGCTCTTTTCTGGGAATAATAAAAAGGCATTTTTATCTGACTTTGTGGACCCATCATTTCAGAATGTAAATGACAGGTTTGGGTGAAAGTGATATCAGAGGTAGTGTGGACGTGATATACTTTCGGTAAGTTTTAGCAGAGCAAATCTATTTAGAGGTTATATGGACATGACAGAATATGATCAAACTAGTTTCGTTTTGGAAGTAGTTTTGTCAGAATGAGATTGCCTTATTCCACTTGAGCAGATAAGGTTTAAGCATAGTACCTCTTCAGGAATTTGCCATTGATAGGAGCCATTAGTAGGTCTCCATTAGGCTGGGCTAACCTGTAAGCGCCGTTTGAGAACGTTATCTCGATCACGTAAGGGCCTTCCCATTTGGGATAGAATTTGCCTTTACTTCTGTGAGTAAGAATCATCGGCCTCCTTACGGCTAAAACTAGCTCGCCGGTTTTGAACACTCTTTCCTTTACTTTTTGATTAAAAGTTCTGGAAATGCGTTCTTGGTAGAGCAAGATGCGCTGCTGAGCTTGGAGGCGTTTCTCGTCTAATCCTTCTAGCTCTTGAAGCCTTAACAGGTCGTTCTTTTCTTGAGTTAACTCCATGGCCACGGCTATCCTGAGTGACGGAATTTGAATCTCGATGGGGAGAACTGCTTCACTCCCGTAGACCAATGAGAATGGCGTACAACCTGTTGGTACTCGTACCGTTATGCGGTATGCCCAGAGACATTCTTCCAGCTTCTCATTCTAATCTCTTTTATTCGAAGAGATGAACTTCTTCAAGAGTTTGATAATAGTTTTGTTGAAGGCTTCCGCCAACCCATTAGCAGCTGGATAATATGCCGTAGAGGCCACATTTTGTATCCAATTTTTATCGGAGAATCGGTGAAATACATGGCTGATGAACTGAGGCCCGTTGTCATGGATTATCCTTCGGGGAACCCCGAAGTGGTAAATGACGTGATGTTTGACGAAGCTGGTCACGTTAGATGTCTTTACCTCAGCAAGAGGGATCGCCTCTGCCCATTTGGAGAAGTAATCCGTGATGGCCAGTATGAACCGGTGACCTCTGGAAGAAGACGGATGAATAGGGCCAATGATATCCATACCCCATGCTTCGAAAGGCCAGGATGCAACCGTAGGATGTAGATGTTCGGACGGTTGATGTATGAAGTCTGCATGGACCTGACAGGCCCTACATCGTCCGGCATACTGGATTGTGTCTGCGATCATAGTGGGCCAGTAATAGCCCATCCTCCTGATACGATCCTGCAGCTTAAGACCGGGTTGATGCGTGCCGCACACGCCGTCGTGAGCCTCACGGATAATTCGCTGTGCTTCATCACCAGAGAGACATCGTAATAATAGCCCGTCATAAGACCGGCGATATAGGCATTGTGACGATACGTCGAAGTAGAAGCGTAATGATCGTCTTTTGACATATATTGCTTCTTTAGGATCTTCTGGCAGAATTTTGTATGCTACAAAATCTATAAAGGGACTTCTCCAGTCTCTCCTGCGAGGATCTGTGTCCACCGTATAGCTGTATTCGATATAAAAGTTATTTTTCACACAAAATAGGTCTCTGTTAAGAAGGATTACCGAATTCTGCCTTCTTACAGGGGTGGCTAAATCAGCAGCTAGACTGGCTAGGGCATCAGCTTCCAGATTCTGAGAACGAGGTACATGCTCAAGGAAGAAATCTTTGAACGTTATGGCTATCTCGACCGTCGCTCGGTGATAAGGGATGAGGTCGGGATTCCAGACTTTATATATTCCTCTGACTTGATTGACGATCAGCAGAGAATCACCGAAGGCTTCCATAGAATCGACCCCCAACTCTTTAGCGACTTGGAGCCCGATTAGTAGAGCGTTGTATTCCGCCACATTGTTGGAACAGGGCTCGCTAAGAGAGTACGCTCGATAGATGACGAGCTTATCCGGAGTAACTAGGAAGATCCCTACTCCTGAAACCATGTTTCCCCTGGGACCAGTTCTGGAGGCGCCATCGAAGAACAGTTGCCATGCATCGCCTTCCGTTGCAGAATTACACTCTGCAACTTCGTCGGGAATGTCCTCGTATAGTTTGGAGGCCTCCGGGATGGGATGAGCAGCTAAAAAGTCAGCCAATGCTTGGCCTTTGATGGACTTCTGAGGGACGTACACCATGTCATATGGCATTAATAATATTGCCCATGTCGCGAGTTAGGAATTAAGGACACTTGGCTTGCTCATCAGTACCCGAAGGGGATTGATTCTGGAGATGATATAAATGGTTTGGCCGGTGATATAGTGTCGCATTTTCTGAATAGCGAACATCAGAGCCAAGCATTCTTTCTCTACAGGGTTGTACTGGTGTTCGGCTCCGACCATCATCCTGCTGAGGTAGTAAATAGCCTGCTCGTGGCCCATATCATTCTTTTGTGCGAGAAGAGCTCCCAGAGAATGATCTATTGCTCGAATGTATAGCACGAACGGTTTTCCTATGACGGGAGGTACCAGAACTGGCGGGCTAGTGAGGTAGCGTTTGATATCCCCGAACGCTTGCTGACAGGCTTCGTCCCATACGAAGGATACACCTTTCTTCATGAGGCACGAAAAGGGCTGGCATCTCCCAGAGAGGTTGGATATGAATCTTCGGATATAAGCCAGACGACCTTGAAATCCCCTGAGTTCTCTCAGATTGTGGGGCGGCTGCATTTCTAGGATGGCCTTGACTTTATCAGGGTCCACTTGAATGCCTTTGGCGGTGATGACAAATCCCAGAAATTTGTCGCTAGATACCCCCAGAAAGGACTTTGTAGGGTTCATTTTGAGTTAATGTTGGCGCATTAATTCAAATACTATCTTCAAGTCTTGGATGTGATTATCCCTGAGATGGCTTTTGATAGCTACATCGTCCACGTAACACTCTACTATCTTGCGTAAATGCTTATGGAAGATGTCACTCATAGCTCATTGGTACGTAGCCCCAGCGTTCTTTAATCCGAAGGGCATGACCGTATAGCAGTATACCCCCAGTGGTGTCCGAAAGGCGGTATGCTTCTCGTCTTCTGGATGCATCTTGATCTGATTGTATCCCGAGAATCCGTCCATGAAAGACATGCGTTCAAAACCGCATGTATTGTCGATCATGACGTCTGTGATGGGAAGAGGGAACTCATCCTTGGGGCAGGCTGCGTTCAGATCTCGGTAATCGATGCAGATCCATACTTTTCTATTCTTCTTCATGACTGGGACAACGTTGGCGACCCAGTTGGGATGTTGTTCTTCACGGATGAAGCCGCAGGCTATTAACTTCTTGACTTCAGCTTCAATGGCGTCCATCATGTCCGGGCGGAATCGGCGTTGGCGCTGCTTCACAGGTTTTGAATCAGGCAGTATGTTGAGTTTATGAGTAGCCACCTTTGGATCAAGACCTGGTATATCCTCATAATTCCACGCAACGACGTTGATATATTCTTTTATCAGCTAGGTAATTTCTTCCTTTTCTTCTTCGGAAAGGTCATTACTGATAAATATCGGCTTTGGTGAAAGTTCATCCCCTACATCAATCTGGATAACTTCATCTTTAGTGGGAGGTTCTCTCTGCTCGAAGCGGAACTCCCATTGTGTATCCATCTGCTGAACCCAAGCGTCATTCTCGAATGGTTCGGATTCTTGTTTGTCTAATTCGAAGGAATCCGTTGCTACCATATTTGCTGATAATGTTTGCTCGAGGACATGAGATGAGCCGGAGGGCGATGAGCCGTCTTGAAAAGAGGAAAAGATATCCTCGTTTGACTTGGAAGTCGTAAAGGAGGTGGCGTACCCTAACCCGGAACGGGTTTATTGATAGTGGGGATTGCCGAGCAGCGGTGTTCGTCTGCCTTTCCCGTAGTTGAGACCTGGTTTCATCCTTAAGTTGTAACCCATATTTTGCATGATCTTCAAGGCTTGTGGGCTGTACTTGTGAACTTGCATTTTACCAGAGTCGTCGTCAAAGGAATCCTCTTGTATAGTCTATTCGTTGCGCATGCGGCCGAGGACTATTGAACGTTGACCGTTGCGGACAGGTGGAACAATAAAGATAGAATCCTCATACGGTCCATACGTCGTGGTGACATTGGATGATGACGCCACTTCCCATATGTGCGGATGATAGGAATCTATAGCTGCCAAGAATTTTTGTGCTATAGGCTCTATATTGTCATGGGAAGAGGATTCCTGATTTGGAATCCGAGCGTTGATATACTGGAAAAGAGGTCCTTTATTATTATCAAAAACCGCACTTCTGGTTGCATTTACATCACTCGGCTGCTTGTTGCGCCGAAGGTTGATGATTAAGGGCGGAGGCCGCTATCTGCTCAGAGGTAATATGGATATGGCAGTTTTTGTGGACTTAACACTCTGGTGTACTTATGGCTAAGCACGGATGTTAAGTGTAGATGACAACCGATATCAGAGGTAATATGATAGTCGATAGCCGAAAGTTTATTCAGAGGTAATATGAACATGACAAACTTTTGATTGTGACTCCATTAGGGGTGGAGGTACACGTCTGCTCAGAGGTAATATGGACATGGCAGTTTTTGTGGACTTAACACTATGGTGTACTTATGGCTCAGCACGGATGTTAAGTGTAGTTGACAACCGATATCAGAGGTAATATGATAGTCGATAGCCGAAAGTTTATTCAGAGGTAATATGAACATGACAAACTTTTGACTGTGACTCCATTGGGGGTGGAGGTACACGTCTGCTCAGAGGTAATATGGATATGGCAGTTTTTGTGGACTTAACACTCTGGTGTACTTATGGCTAAGCACGGATATTAAGTGTAGATGACAATCGATATCAGAGGTAATATGATAGTCGATAGCCGAAAGTTTATTCAGAGGTAATATGAACATGACAAACTTTTGATTGTGACTCCATTGGGGATGGAGGTACACGTCTGCTCAGAGGTAATATGGACATGGCAGTTTTTATGGACTTAACACTCTGGTGTACTTATGGCTAAGCACGGATGTTAAGTGTAGATGACAACCGATATCAGAGGTAATATGATAGTCGAAAGCCGAAAGTTTATTCAGAGGTAATATGAACATGACAAACTTTTTGTCCGAAAAAGAATTACTATCCACTGGGAAAGCTTTTGCGGGACTCGTCATCCGGTATCTTTCTGTAGTGATTGTCCCCTTGTTTTATAAATGCAAGGTGATGACCTTGGCATCGATCAACTCCTGTATTCTTCTTTTTCGTACATAGCAGGCCTTTGTAGGGTGATGAGTGTACCGATGGAAGAGACAATAATCTGGGTCATCGACTTTGCCGGTCCTCTCAGGGTATCTGATGTTGGGTAGCTGAACTTTGCATTCCTTTTTTAATATGTTGAAGATTTCAATGATGTTATCTTCTTTGAAGAAGAAAGTCCCTTTTGGTCGTAGGGCTCCTGGTGTTTGAGTTTTACTATTTTCTGGGCAGATTGTCGTCGTTGCATCATCTTCGGATCTTGAGAAAATTTTACCCCCGGCCTCGGAAGCCGCCTTGTTCTGTCGAGATAAGTTATCCCCAGACATACCGTGGCCTCCGGCCACAGAAACTGATTTAGCGGGAGCTGCCTCTGGTTGTACAGGATTAGATTTTGAAGTTTTGGGTCTTGCAAGAGATGCAGTATATCCCAACCCGAAACGAGCTTGTTGATGGTGAGGATTACCACATACTGGTGTTCGTCTACCTTTTCCATAATTGAGGCCTTGTTTCAGCTTCAAATCATAACCCATGCTTTGCATAATATTTAATGCTTGCGGGCTATATCTGCGGGTTTGTATCCTGCCAGTTTCAGACTCGCGAAATTCTTCCTGTATAATCGGGGTGTTCCGTCTGCGACCGAAGATTATTGGATGCTGATCGTCGCGAGTTGGTGGAATAATAAAGATGGAATCTTCGTGTGGTCCACCTGTCATGACGATATTAGACGTTGATGTATCTTCCCATAAGATCTCCCCGTGTTTGACTGTTAGGGGAACTGAAGTCTGTTTATGACTTTTGTCTTTGCATTTCTGGATCAGATAATCCCGTAGGTCAGGAGGAGTTGTAGAAGAAGAAGATGATGGCTTGTTCCTTCTGTTCCCATTGGTGGGCATGCGAATGACTAGAACCATAGTCTCCCCTGTGCCACCCGTATACAACAGGTTGGCCATCTGGGTGGCGAATAATCCTCGAGGAGGGTGTCTTTCTGCAACTGGAGCCTTTTTTACGCCTAGGGACTTCGCCTGGCATAATTTAGAGCTTTGTTCTGGTTGGCGTAAAGTTGAGGATGTCCTCAGTCGGCCATCAGCGTCTCGCGTAATTCGGAGGGCGTGAAGATTGTTAACTTGCTGGCGTAAAGGCCGAGAAGTTGAGTAGTCCGCCGCTCGCTTTCCCTTACGGAGATCACAGGGATCATCTGGTTCTCCGTAGAGGTCAGATGTTATTTTACGCGCGGAGCGTGTCTTGTACTTCTGATTTGGCGCTGAGGCTTTATCAGAAGTTTTGTCTGTTCCGCCAGGGATGGGAGACTGAATTTCACGCGCAGAGCGCGGAGTATACTTTTGGTTTAGCGCTGAGGCATTGCCAGAAGTTTTATCTGTTCCGCCAGGGACGGAAGACTGAATTTTACGCGTAGAGCGCGGAGTATACTTCTGGGTTAGAGCTGAGGCATTGCCAGAAGTTTTGTCGGTTCTGTCAGAGACAGGCGACTGAATTTTATGCACAGGGCGCGGAGGGAGCAAGGCTACAACCTCATTGGTCGGAGAGATTGGAGAGATCGGAGAGTCCCCAGGAATGGTAGAGGATGTCTTGGGCATCCAGACCTTACGCTGCTTCCTGTTGTTTTGGTGAGAGAGAGTGTGAGAGCTGCCCTTTGTTCGGAGCATATCTTCGTAGGCAGACTGGTCGAACTGGACGACCAGTGTCTTCTTCACGGATCCCACGGATACCGTATTGTGTTGAGCAATAGCTTCCTCATCAGAAGAGAAAGACGTCCCCAGCAGAGTCGCCATCTTGTTTTAGGTATGTAATATAAACGAGAAAAGATTTGATGAATGTGGAAAACGAGGTCTTGTACGAAGACCCACCCTTCTTTTATGTTTACAAACAAGATTGAACAAATTTGATCCTACACGACGATTTCTAAGTAGAATTTATTTAATCTGGGTGAATATTGCTATAGGTGTCTGATCTGCAGTCGATCACTTTAGCCCTTGGACCACACGATGTTGAAGAAGTGCCGTGGAAGACAGGTAGCAGCTTCAAGGGTTGCTGAAGAGGGTGGATGCCCGATGCCAAAGTCGTCAATCCCTTCTCTTTGCCTGAGCTCTGGATTCTCCTCTCTCTCTCTCTCTCTCTCTCTCGACTGTTGGATCTAGTACTTGATCTCTTAATCAGTTTTCAGACCTAACTTCTTTGACCCTCCAATTTTTTGACCTTGTTCCTCATTAATAGAGGTCTCTATTTATAGAGTTTTAGTTACAGTGACCACTCAATCGGTGTAAAAATCGAGTAGTGGAAAGTACAGCACCCTTTTACACAACGGTTAAAATAACCAAAGCCTACGTATAGATGATCCTTTGAATGAGCGTGTGACGCGGGTCCAACTAAGGGACAAAACGCGTATAATCGCTACGAAGATCACGGCGTAAAAGCCACGTAGGTAGGTATCCCTCGTGTATAAGAGGTTGGCATATAAGCCAATGTCTGTCACCATAGCATAGAAGCCAAATAGTTATCAAACCGGCTTAGAAGCCGAATAGGCGTAGAAGCCGAGTGGTCGTAGAGGCCGAGTGGGCGTAGAAGCCGAGTAGGCACAGAAGGCCGAGCGGGCGTAGAAGCCGAGTAGGCACCGAAGCTGAATGGGCATAGAAGCCAAGCAGGCGCCGAAGCTGAATAGGCGTAGAAGCCGGGTGGTCATAAAGGCCGAGTGGGCGTAGAAGCCGAGTAGGCACAGAAGGCCGAACGGGCACCAAAGCTGAATAGGCGTAGAAGCCGCTGCGTAACGTGCCAGAGTGATGATGTGGACGTTTTAGCCGGAATTATGGCTCTTGGAGATAATCAGATCTCTTGCATTAAATACAGAGATCTGCCCCCCCACATCCCGTGTATTAAATGCAGATGCTTGTTTTCAAGATTTGTCATCATTCCGTGCATTAAATGCAGATACGCACCTTGAACCCTGTGCGAAGAGTAACCGCTATCGTGGCAGTCTGTTCGTCTTCTGCGGAGCGTAAGAAGCTCATGTTTGCCTGTGTAAAACTAGGCAGCGTATTCCCTTGTATGCGTAGGAGCAGCTCTCGCAAAGGGGATGTCACTAAACGACGGTTCAGTGATATTTAATCAAATCTCCTACATAAAATGTGGAGATCCGCCATCATCCTGTGCATTAAATGCAGAGGCGTGTTTTGAAGGTCTGCCACCCTTCTGTTCATCAAACGTAGAGACGTGCCTCAAGCATCTGTCAGTATTCGGCGCATTAATTGCAGAGACGTGCCTTGAGAACCTGTGACCGCTTTGTGCATAAAAATGCAGACACGTGCCTCGAATCTCGTACGAGGTGCAGCTTTTGATGTGGCAGACGGTTTATCTTCCGTGGAGTGTAAGGAGCTCTCATCTGCCTATGTAAAAACTAGGCAGTGTATTCCTACGTGTACGTAAAAGCGGTTTACGCAAAGGAAATGGCAGTAAATGACAGCCTGGGTTGCAGTGCCTCGCCATCATTATAGCCGTCGCCTGGGTAGTCGAGTAGTATCCCTTTGTCAGAAGTCGAGACGTCAGGTTCATTGCAGGATCTGACGGGTTCATTGCAGGCTCTGACAGGTTCACTTCGAAGAATACGAAGCGTCCCTTGTACACTTTAATACTGCATGAGGAGAGGATGAGTTTTACGCCATAAAGGCGATGTCGATCCCTATTTTGTGCTGAAGTCGCCTGGACATACTGCCTTACGCGGATGGTCTTTGAGCCTGTATTTCTCACTGTGCTTTGGTGGAGACGCTCTATTTGCACGTTTGAAGGCTTTAAAGTCCTCTGTTTACGCTGCTTTGTATTAATATGCTGCGTAGAGCTTCCAGCGTATTTTTTATGCTTCAACAGAGATATTAGGTGACTTGAAGGTTAGACTACCTTTTATAACACTTTTCTAAATCAAACATAATAGAATCATCTTCTGAACTAGTGTTTCTTAATATAGTCAAACCCTTAGTTTTGTAACAAACCATATGTGTATGTAGTAGTGTTATTATGCTTACGTAGTAAACTATGGAATATAGGCTAATTTAATATCATTATAATATTACCACTCAAGACAGTTCAATCTTGGACACATGATCGGGATTGTTGTATTTTTATCTCAAAGTTCCAAGCAAGTATACATTGTGTTGTTTTAATGTTTAAACTTAATTAGTATTGTTTATATATTTCTTCTCTAAATATAATATAGTTTTGTGTATCTTAGAATGCCTCGTATGCAATTGACGAAGGCGTCGATGTTTGGTCTTGAGTATAGACCTAGTTTCTAGTGGACTTACCTAAAGTTGTAAAGTTATCATTATATCTCCCAAGACCTTGACACGTATCATTTCATGATACTAAGAGTAAGAATAAGCATGGTAGGCCTTGGGCTACACACTCGACTATCTACCGAAGCGAATAGCACATGCGATGGTATAGAATGTAGTTAAGGGAGTCTAATTTTCTACTGACCTAACATTTGTAGAAATGAGACATCTACGTTGTAGTCATGACTTGTACATTGGGATTGGACAGGAAAGAAAATTAGTAGGCGTATGGGATAAAAAAATTGGTCTGCCATAGTCTTCGGAGGAAACTACGGAGTTATGATCCTGATTACATAGTTCTTGTTGGCAATTAACATTCTCTGAATTTTGATTGGTTTTTTTAATATGCTAATCGGTATATCAGCCGATGGTCGCTAGCTTTGAGCTATATCCGTTGTTGATATATGATAGCATATACATGGCCTATAACCTTGAGCTATGTCAACCACCCTACCCTAGCCTGACCTACCAATATGCACCAGGTTATCTTCAAAGTGCATTCAGTTAGCTAGTTAGTTCACCCTTATTTGACAAAGTATTTACATTATAACATGCACTCTTTTTATCTTATTAAGTCCCTCTATGGACCTAGTCCCATGCCAGATTTTGTAGTGTTGATTGACATTGAGTTCATTTGGAGTTACTGTGGAGTGTCATCTTGGTATACAGGTATTTGTTATTAGCTATTTATATCATACAATTTTATTATTTACCTATTATCTTTTTATTGTTATGGCATAGTTTTGCAAGCTTATTCTTTTCTTGAGCTTGATTGAACAAAGTGTATTATTAGACGACCAACTCTATTACACTTTTTTCATTCTTGACTATTAATCATTATGTTGATTCAGCTATAGTTGATCTGACATTTTAGACATATATACTTGACTTCTAGACAATGTATAAATATTTAAGTTGGACTGGAGTCTACTTTTTACATAGCGGGCTATTGCCACTTTGCATGGTTTCGTGTATTTTGTAACTGGGACGTGAAATAGTTTTTGTGGTGGCCCATGCAAGTCAGGGCATTTTGTCTCGATTAAGTTACTGTACCGAACGAGCATGTGCTAGGACATGGGTCATAGGATCTCAATCCATAATTTTTATTTAAACTTCTATGACTTCAATTATCGCCCTTGGTCCTCATACTTGTATTCAATCCTACCTTTATTGAACTTCTTATTATTGTCTCTCCCTTCTCCTGTTTCGGAAAGACAAACACTCGTGCCGAAGATCCTTTTAGATAATACATTATTGTAGCCTAGAATCAAGGTTGATAGTATAATTATGAGGAAAGTGATTGTCTAAGTAAGTAACAGTTAGGATAGACACCTCTACTAGATAGAAGAATAGAATAAAAATGGCCGTTTTGATTTGTATATAAGGTATAGACCTAATACAAAATATTTCTTTTATCAATGGATCTAACTCCTAATGTTTACTTGATAAGATAGAGTTGGTTTAGAAGTTACACATTAGTGAAGAACGTTTAGAGGATAAGGCTGCTTTTTTTATGTCCGAAATTACTAGGAATATGATTTGAGGATATATGCATTAAACTTTAGGAATAGTTATAGCTCTCAAACCAAGATAGGAATAGTCAAATAGAAGACTTAAGAAGCAGGACTTGAGAGCCTCATTATGGATAAAATAATTTGATAGGCATTTATAACTGGATATAAATTCTTATAGAAATTTTATAATCGTATCAATTTTGAGAGAATACCCTTTCACCTGGAGGATATAAAATCATGACACCGTGCTTAAGATAGAAATAGACTTTGGAATAAGATAGTAGCTTGTCCAGAGAACTTTCACTAGAGGGATAGATCATAAGTAATCAAAGGATGATATGTCGCGAAAGAGGAGGATAGGAAAGGGTGGACAATAATTTAATGGGACCTTTGAAAGAGTGGATGAGTTTAAATTTGATCAATACAAATACTTCTTATATAGATTAGACTAGTATTTGAACGACCAATCAAACCAAATTTGAAGAATTGCCTATTATAAATATAGTATGTCTAGTGTATTTGATTTTAGTACCTGCTTAATTTTTTCTTTACCCTTACCTATCAAGTTAGGTGTAAGAATAGATCGACGTACTTGTAAGAATCATATAGCTTGTTTATGGTTAGAAAATGGGTAAATTGATAGTTGTACTATTTAGGAGATTTGTGATATAACTTATAGGAGCATAATATAGTATATAGTTTAAAGATTGAATTCGATTATTCCAGTTACGTGAGTAGTCATAAATAAGAATTTGAAATTAGAGTTAGATGTCTTACGTTATGTAGTCTTTTACCTATAGTTATATTAATCTATTGACCAATACATGTTTGCTTGGAATCCCAAGAGATAGTAACTAGAGTAGTTATATTTGAAACTAAGGTACACATAATGATTATATATAGAAAAGAATAAAGTAGGAGTACTATGTTTAAGGAGAATAATTAAAGAAGGACAATGATGAAATTGCAAAGGAATTACATTTGTAGAAAGATAAAAATTATGAAAAAAGATGAATTGAGACGATGATAAGGATAATCTATGATGATGTAATGAGGATTACAGATAGTGCATGACTTAAGTAAGAGGAGTTGTTACTAAAGCACCGATTACACTGCTGGTAAATGCCGGGGCTGTATAAATTCAATATTAAGGATTCAAAGAAAGAATAAGATGGTCAACTCAAGAAAATAAATGATAAAATATTTGGAATAAAGGATAGGAAGGGATATATTATATAATATTGGAGAAATATGATAACAGTGGAAATACCAAAGGTTATTGAGAGACTCATGATTACAGTTATAAGACTTTCAAGAAAGAAACAAGCAGTAAAATGGCCTGAGAAAAGGAGGATTTTTTTTTAGGATACAATATGAGAATAAAATAGAAGTGGGTTATCCTTAAATAGATCATTAAATTGTACCTAGAATTTGAGTTATGAACTAGAGAGAGTGAGAAATATTGGAAATGGAGATACTTTATAAATAGAGAAAGGTAAGAAGTTAAAGATTATGCTAAAAATATTCAAGAATCAAGATAGGATTAGAGGTTTTGAAAGGTTAGAAACTTTGGTAATTTATATTTCTAGTAATATCACTATGTAGTTGGATAGACACTTGAAGAAAAAGTCTGCATGAGTGAGCAAACTGGATGGGATTAACTTATAGGAATCATAAGGTAATGTAAGATAGATTCTGGCTTGAATTTTGTTAGTTGCGGCCCTTTATGAATCATATGTTATTCAAGGTAGCCAGAATAATTAGACTATATGCTAGTATGGATAATAGTACAATTTCTTCAATCTGTTTAATTATCTAAAATTTTATATTGTTCCATGATCTATAATAATATTCATCATCGACCTTACATAATCTTATCATATTATAATTATTTATCTTATTTTTCAATCGTAGTCTCAAAATTTTGTTGTGGCAAATCATTCTAACTTATGCAATTGAGTAAATCTTTATTCCTTCCCTAATCGCGTCATATATTATAGAAGCAACTCATTAATTGAAACATTTTCTTGTATTTAATGTCTATATCACCGTATGTACCAGTTCTTCGTCTATTATTATTTTTTTGACTTAATCACTATAACTTAATTTTCTATATGCCTAGTTAATCATAGCTTACCTTTAAATCCAAACCTATGGAATACTTTTTAAAATTACAATTATTCTTTCTCATCATGTTCTACAAACTCTTCTTTTCATGATTCTCTCAATCTAATCTTTTCGTCATCCATGCAATGTGATGATCGTATTCCTTTGTACCACCCCGCCATAATTGTATCCGACCTAATCTTTTTCTTTTGTCTTGTTGAAGACATGACATATACAGAGCAGTATTGAATTGGGAATATTTTTTCTTAAAGATTTATTAACCAAGGGCACCATGAGTATCTAAGTTGGTTTAGAGCGCTATTGACTAAGGTTAAAAGTGCATGATATCCTCATATATCTTCTTGGGATTAGACCTTCCCATAAACCTTGTAAATAGGACCGTAACTAGAGTTTCACTGCCAATATAATTTCTGTAAGTTGGGTAGTGCCTTAGATTAAGCGTACCTTTAATCATAGAATATGATGTCAAAACTTGGATCCCATTGGTAGTTGTATCCCCCATATTTTGAGAATTAATGTATGACCATGCATACTTAAATTCTTTCCTACCGCTTAGTATTGTTTATCTTTACATTGTGCCTTTTTTAAATATTGAGAAACTCGATACGACATGTCGTATTTATCATCCTTTCGTGGTGATTTCTTTTCTTCTTTTATATATGATTATTTTAATTTTGAGAACAAAATTTTTGTAAGTTGGAAAGTATGTAAACCCCCACCACCCCCACCCCACAAAAAAATTAAAAAATTCTTACTAGTATTTATGTATCTAACATATTTAATCATTTATTGTATATATGGTTTTGTGTGTTTATATATATAAATATATGTATTACTATATGTAAGGGTTCATGTTCTTAGATAATATAATGTGTGACGTAGGCTTCTGATTAGTTTAGGTGCACTATAACTAGTACAATCTCAGCATAGATAGGTTTGGACTATTGGTTAGATTAGACTAGTTAAACCTATTCAAAACACATCCAAATGAAGCCAAAGCAAGTCCACATATAATTAAGTATTTATGGACCAAAACTAAGTCACTTTGGAGCGCAAACATTGAACCCAAACCCATAGGACAACATCCTACTCTCAGGTTATACTAGGCGGCCCTATATGGGTTTCCACTCATTTGTTGGTTGCAATAACTACCCTTCCACTCCTCCTAAACCCCTATAACTCAGCCCAAAACTCTCTCTCCCCTTACCTACAGCCATAACTCATCATTCATTCATTCATTTTTTCATTCATTCATTTTTCTTACTATTTCCTTCTTATTTCTTCCCTCATTTAGTCCCTATGCTGGACGAAATTTAGCAGAGGTGCT
Source organism: Iris macrosiphon (assembly GCA_036927795.1). Classification (NCBI taxonomy): domain Eukaryota; kingdom Viridiplantae; phylum Streptophyta; class Magnoliopsida; order Asparagales; family Iridaceae; genus Iris; species Iris macrosiphon. The sequence goes on from JAYESA010000012.1 coordinate 31,432,758, forward strand.
TCTGAACTTTTGTGACTTTCACACTATTGTGCATATCAAAATTCATAGGTAAACCACATAAATCATTCATTACCTTCATCCTCAACATCTTTCCCTTATTTCTTTATATATTCCTCAATCATTGCTGTCAAAAGCAAGAGGAGTTCTGTTGAAGTACTACAAAAAATGCTACTAAACTTCGTGCTCGTTTTTGCCCGAATACGTATCCAAAATATTTAAACACCCTTCCAAACCTTTTCCCCTTATGCCTACAACACTTTCCAATAGTTCTTTATATATTCTTCCATATTTTTTGTTCATTTTTTCTTCCATAGATGCTATCAACTCCCGTGTACGCTGCTAAAATATGGACAAAAACATCGTTATCCACGCACCAAAACGTATACATGTCCTACTTTTCTAGTTATTTTATGAATTATAACTTAAGGACCAACTAGCTATTTTGTTACTCTAGGTAGAAACCATAATTAAAATGTAAAAAACAAACTTAAACCATGCTAAATACCCCCTTTTACACATAATTCCATAATTGACATGTTGTTTTCGTGCTCATCATTCATGTATTAAATTTTTTTTACGCTAGAAACCTTCATGATTATGTACTTACCTCTACCCCTACTGTCATGACCCACACCATGTGTAGGGGCACGAGTACGTGGGTACATCTAGCCTACACCGCAGCATCGACGGTAGAACGCTGTCTAAGTCAACAATACTATCTAAATATCTTACACAATATATAAGGGTATCTGCTATAATATCTCAACTCCAATTGGAGGACAAAATAATAGTTTAATTATAATCAATACTCAATCACAATAAAAGCTAAAAAAAGATAAATGCACGATATGTAATAGAGGAAAGAGTCACAAAAGTCATAATACAATACATCCAAGATTATTAGTCTAGTTACGACATAATAAGAAATAATATATACATGCCAATGTCTAAAACTAAAATATATATAATATGCTAACGGAAATCTAAGTCACCTCAGTAGTAGGTACTAATCCTCAGTCAGCTCACCATCTTGTGGTCCATAAAAGGTGGAATACATCTCCACTAACCAATCATCAAAAAAAAAAATCCAGTCAGGATTGGAGTGAAGTACAACCCAATAACAGTTCCAATTAATTGATAATGACTATAAACAAAAATATAGAATGTAATACAAGATGAGAAACAATAAAACCATATCATGCTATGGAAGAAAAGAGACAGGTAATCTAGAGTATTATGGTATACATTGATCACAATAAAATAGAACAAGGCAATAAAAATAGAATATTGTGAAGAACTGTAATTATACTAAGTATTTAAAATACTAGTTAGATATGTGATCAACTTGGGTTGAACATTGTCTACTTAACGTTGGATAAACTTTGTCTAACTTAAACATCGAACATTGAACATTGTCTAGGCTTTGATCGCATATCTAGCTAACACTTCCCTTTTCTTCCGACTAGTACAATTGATCCAACCATGACACATTACGATGCAAGATACTCAAGGCATTGTAAAATATTAAACATTGAATATTAAAATTTGAATATTGGACATTGCCTAATAACCATATGACAACACGAAGAACAATGAACAAGAATAACATCCCATGATTGAATATCCATGTGTATACTAGTCTGTGTACCAATATTTCAGGAGTCAAGTAATTTTATTTTAAATACTTGTATTATAGTAATTATCAAATAATGGAAACTAACAGAGAATGTACTCGTCTTTGGTCCTGAGCAAATAATGCCACTCGGTATTCGAGCTGGTGTCACACAACTCTATATAGGAATATCATGTTACTAGGTATAAGTGAATGAGAATGATTTAAACAATGCACTAATATAATTTGTTGGTCAATTTCTAGCTAAACTAGGTCCAACTAGGCCAAACTAATCAATATAAGTCAACTAGGCCAATATCTTAATTATAGGTTGCCCTTGCTAATACCCAAGTTATACTAGCTAGTACTAGTTATACTGGCTAATACTAACTAATACTAGGATATAATAGGTAATATTATATACAAGGTATCATATATACTATATAGGCTCTTAAATAGCACTATAGTATAATACTTTGGCCTATACTAATATAACACACTAATACCTTACCCTTGCAATTATCTTGACGTATAGCTAATAACTTAGTATATAGGATAATATCTTAGTATCTTAATCTCCTTATGACCTTAGCCTAATGCTTTACTAACTCACTTGATATCCTCAACCTCTGTTCATACCAAATCCCATAGATACACTTATCTCATCTAGGGTACCTGAACACTACTCGCATCTATACTACCCTAAATAAATTACCTACCCAACTTACCTACCCATACTCATGCTTGGTAACTACACTCCCTTGCTTACTTACTAACTCGTCACATTTATCATTCCTTGGCACTAAACAACCAACACCTACTTATCGCACTTGGACACTATACACCCATGCAGACAACACTTATACCTTATTTGCTTTGTGACTGACTGTCACGCCCCAGTCCTAAAATACGTAGGACTAGGACATGTAAGCATGCCAGCCGTATGAATATGGCACTCCAATATATAGAAACCATAACACACGTACGGTGTAATATGAATAACAATTCACAAGTGGTAAACATATATATCTCAGAGCATAACTAAATCTCATCCACAGAAATCATATATAAATAAATGACTAGTATCTATGAACTAGATATCAATATGACGTGTCTAATAATGGTAGTCAGATGGAAACAAATCCACTACCGAACTAGAATATGGAATAAACAAGATATATACAATATAAGTACAACCTCTAGCAATCACGAGGCTCGAAGAGAGGACTCCTCGGAACGTACGCAACCAGTCCGGATCTGTGCTCCTGTAAATACTTATGAACAATACACCTGGAAAGGGCCAGGTCTTCAGAGGGACATAACAAGATACATAAAAGTATGCCATAAAGTAAATACTGTAAAAACTCCAAGGTGACCTAACCATCTAAGTGAAATACAAGTTTAAGGACAACTTTGAGTGTATAGGAGAGTGTAGGCTAGACATATGCTGACGTAATTCACCAATCATGACAACTGGCTAGTATATGCCACATATGCCCCCATAGGAGGGCGCTCAATAATAATGTTCATCTCCGAAGAGCATGGCATCTGTATAATATAACGTTCATATCACCCCGAAGAGTGTGGCAGCAGTGTAGTATATCGTCCATATCTTTTCGAAGAACGTGGCAGTAGTATAGTATATATCGTCCATATCACTCCGTCGAGTGTGGCAGCAGTGTAAAGGAAGTGGATCCCATACGCCTACTAGTCGTCCTCCCCGTCCAATAATCTATGCATGTTGTATCCATAACACGCCTTAGCTACTACGCCGCGGTGTCATAACTCTGGCTCATAGTCTATCGTTAGAACAATAGCACAACCTTACAACCAAACAAGGACAAGGATTGGACCCTCATAGCACGATAGTCTATGCTCCGCCTACTAATAACTGCTGAGTCTTCTAACATGCATCACTATTAGCAGTTATACCCTATCCGTCGCACGCCTACACGTACAGGTGACCAACCACATACGCAAGTCCGTGTCCTATATGAGACTCACAACATATGTAAGAACTGTGTCAAGGCCTAGGGAGTCATACCAATAACTCCACAACTTTAGATGGGTCTACTAGACACTAGGTCAGACATAAGTCCTAACGTCAATGCCTCCGTTAACTGCACCCGAGTCTCTCTCGGACGCGCACAGTTATATAATATAAACATGTAAATAATAATACAAAATTTAAATAGTATAACAAGGCAAGGTATACTTGCCTGCTCTGAAAAATAATGAAGTCCCAACTCAAGGCGTCGTCCGATCTACCCGTCACATAAATTAAACAAGTTAGGTTACAAAAGTGGATGAATAGGTTCCTCCATTTTAATCTATTTTAATTCTGAATAAAATAATCTAAAATAGTATTTTAATCTTATTATAATCCGATTTTATTGTTAAACTCTAATTTTGGTCCAAAGAAAGTCAACTTTACGGATTTATGATCCGTGGCACACAAATCGAGGCAATCCGTTGACAAAAAAGTCAATCAACTCAAATCCTAGATTTGTGTGTGGAATCCTGTAGATTTCAACGCTATATGAATGCTAAAATCAACAGTTTCATAAAATCATAAGTCGGTAAAGAGTTATGGCCACAAGGGCGCACAGATGACAGTTTTTGGTGGTTTCCTATTTACGTCTACGTTGCACGAATTTTACAGTAGAATAAACTTGTATATTAATTTTTAGAAAAATAATTTTATGTAAGTTTAACATGTCAGATTTTCGAAACTTCAAACGGCTCATAGTTCCGACTTCGGGATCTTCCGAAATCTCAAAAATACGAAAATGCGTCTGATTTTAGACAGTTGGCACTTTCGGAATATTCTGGAAAAATAGGTTCTTAAATTATTAAAATAATTTATATATTCAGAAAACTAACCTTGATATGGTTCTAACAAAAAAAATTGGAACACGTTTGGAGTCCGGAGCTAGAAGATATCGTCTTTTTAAGTCGTCAAAACTACTAGAAAATGAGGCTGAATTTATGACGAATTTTGACTATTTTTGGACGAAAAAGAGAGGAGTTTGGGGAAGAAAAATATGAAAGATGTAGTTATTTATTATGGTGGAGACTACTTAATTGAATACGACTAGGATTGGCTAATTTGGATAGGATTAGAATCAGTTTAAATAAGGATAGGATATGCATGAAGTTGCTTTCCTAGTAGGCTTAGGATTTGAATTAATTTAAAATAGAGTTTGAGGTTATCTCAATAATTTATAATCTTAAATAGAATTAAAGATAATACAAATAATTTATATATAATCTTATTAATATCTATTAACACTAAATTAGCATCTACTAATATTAAGACTATATATATCCAAATAAATCCTAAATAATTTCAAAAATTTAAATAAATTTCTTATAATTCTAAATAAATTACAGAAAAATATAATTAAATATTTTAACCTAAAATAAATATTTGGTAGGAACAATATGCAAGTATGCTCTCATAGTAAACCATGAAAGTCCTACAAATTAATGTTTCCTAGATTTTAATTACCCAAAAATTCTAGAAAAATCTCCAAAAATCAAAATAGACTAAAAATAATTCTAAATAAATATTTATATAAGTAAATAAATCAAGAAATTTATTTTCTAATTAACTAAGAGAATACTCTAAAGAAATTCAACATTTATAATAAATATAATAATATAAAATACACACAAAATACCTATTTTGGGTGAGGGGGTTTACAATCTACCCAACTTAAAAGAATTTCGTCCTCGAAATAAAAATAAGGCATGATTTTCTAAATCCTTCACATTCGTATATAAGGCAAGTCTATCACAATCTCTTCCAAAATTTAAATAACCAAAATCTATTCAAATTCATCGCAATCACTTCAAAATTAAGATAATCACTGTTCAAATCTAAATTCAACCTACTGTAATCTCTTCTCGCTTTTCAAATCATCAACATCTAAATTTAAGTCAAATCCATACAAAATCTTCAAGATTTAAATAATCCATATCTAATTTTATATCACGATTTTCAACTATCATAATCTTCTTTGGATTTTAAATAATAACCATTCTAATCAAATCTTATTCCTATTCTCAACGTATGAATTACGTACTCTTCGAATTTTAAATTCAATTTCCATCATCAATATTTCAAATAGGTAATCCGGCCATCAAAATTTAACCTTTAATTCAATTCATCAATTTTAAAATTTATTCCGTCAATGCTTATGTTTAGAGTTCCATTTATTTTCCTCAAGATTTAAATCGATGATTCAACCTTCAGTATTCAAAATTTAAATCATATGCCCACGTATAAAGGTTTGGTTCGCCATATCAAAGTTTTTCAAATTCATTAATTCATCGTCATCTTAATCCTTCTTTTAAAATTTCTCAAAATTTAAAATGACTTTAATCTTCCAATCTAATCTTGCTTGATTACCATCTAAAAGGAATTCCTCTCAAGTTGACAATGCAACTTCTATCCAACTTATAATTTACCCATCTATCATATAAGGCTATACACTTTAAGAAAAATATTCCTCAACTTCTTTAGTCATGCTATTCGATCCTCAAAAGTTTGAACACCAATACTTTACCTATGATATACCCTTAATTACGGAAAATCATCATCAAGTAATGCGGTTGGCCTATGGGGTATATCTAGTACTATTTGTATATCAAACTTATACCAAGCACGAGGTTTCATCTTTCCGAAATAAGGGAAGACGGAAAACAATAATAAGGAGTTCAAGGGGGAGGTAATAGAATAGAGGTATAGGGATCATGGTGTTTAAATAATTCAAATGGAATTGTCAAGACAGTTGTGGATTGAAATCCTATTTTGGTAATTTCTTATTCACATGCTCATATCAATACAGTTACGTAACTGATATGATATGCTCAGGCATGCCTATAGGGCAAGTACATTCGTCTACTGATCACTATATATCTCAATCCACATAAAGTAGTATTGCAAAGAGTGAACCAAGCGCACCAAGGTTAGCTAGACCTTAATACACTGATTCTGAAACGTATTAGTGTATGCATCCACTAATACATATGTTATGAACAAGCTTGATAAAAGAATAAGCTTGCAAAACTAGGCTATAAAATAGCAACATAAGTCAAGGTAGTATATAAAATATAAATGCGCTAGATCATGATGAAATAAGGTACAAATAATTAAAGTTCACAAACAAAACAAAAATAAGACTACAGTCTCTACAGTTATAGTACTAACACCTTGTCTAAGCTGCTAGTCGACAAAATAGGGGTATGGGCATTTAAGTCCTACAGTCTGAATAAACGCTATCATTTTATGCAAGCATATATTTAATGTCATTTAGTTATACTTCAATAATGAGTTAAGAGGACTATGTGATACTAGGTTAGGAGGCATACTACCCAACTTATAAAAATTATCTAATACTGTGACAGTCTTAAGGGAAATCTTCAAAATAACCTTGTTCTTATAAATAAAGTATGAACTCTTATGGGGTATATGCGAAAAAGAGCTTGGTACTCACTAGGGTATCCTATTGCATTATATAGGTAATGGTCACCTTAAATCTTAATCATAGTGCTCATAGAACAAGTGCTAATAGTAAGAATGGAAGAGCTTCTGGTTCTTAAGTGAAAGGAGGATATATCTTGTATAGAGGTATGTAGAATATGTTACTTGATTTGAAGCAAAAGAGTAATCATGAAATCACAATCTAAATAAATAACTCAAACCATCAAGCTCTAACTATTGAGCACATAAATTTAAAGTTTAACATTATAACTATAATCCTAACAAACTATGTTTCCTTATCATAAAAGAATTTACTTGGCCTATAATCAGAAGGGTTAGGTGGCACAAATTGAAAGATGAAGAAAAGAAAACATAATTAGTCATCGCACAATAGCGAACACTCGGGTTTCAGAGGAACAAGATTGAATTTAAATAGGAAGTCTCTAGATAATATCTGGTTTTCTAAGGGGAATGTGGCATGCTAGTCTCTATGTTTGAGGTATGATCGAGGACAATGTTATATTCATTCCTCTAGGTTTCCTTAGGCGCTGTCTGCTAATACCAAGACAAGAATCTAAATTTATAGTTCTAATACTATATTACTATAAGAGTTAAGTTTTGGGTCCTAATATTCAACCTTGGACTTTTATTGGTCCCTCAATGCTAGGGTCAAACAATACGGTCAAATTCATAGCTAGCCCTAGTATTGCCTATACTACTCTTAAGTCATCCCTAATTATCAAGGGATAATGGTCAACCATTCTACAGGTAAGGGTTGCTAGGGCTCATTAGGTAGTCTAAACTTAATGATGTGTCAATGCCCTAGTTGTATTCTTAATAGGAGTGTTACCCTACTTATTATCTAACAACATGGACTTCTATATTCTAGGAGAAGGCTACACTCAAGGATCTATTAGGGAAGCACATGAATCAAGGAGGATGCAATTATGTAAATAAAACAGACTGGAAGGAAGATAAGTCATAGTCAATTGCGAATGAGATCCTATATTCTAATCATATTTGCAGGCTTGCTCAGTACAGTAACGTAACCGAGATAATATGCTCTTGACCTGCATGGGCCACCACTAAAAATATGTCACGCCCCAGTCCCAAAATACGTAGGACACATAAGCATGCCAGCCGTATGAATATGGCACTCCAATATATGGAAACCATAACACATGTACGCTGTAATATGAATAACAATTCACAAGTGGTAAACATATATATCTCAGAGCATAACTAAATCTTATCCACAGAAATCATATATAAATAAATGACTAGTATCTATGAACTAGATATCAATATGAAGTGTCTAATAATGATAGTCGGATGGAAACAAATTCACTACCGAACTAGAATATGGAATAAACAAGATATATACAATATAAGTACAACCTCTAGCAATCACGAGGCTCGAAGAGAGGACTCCTTGGAACGTACGCAACCAGTCCGGACCTGTGCTCCTGCAAATACTCATGAACAATACACCTGGAAAGGGCCAGGTCCTCAGAGGGACATAACAAGATACATAAAAGCATGCCATAAAGTAAATACTGTAAAAACTATAGGGTGACCTAACCATCTAAGTGAAATACAAGTTTGAGGACAACTTTGAGTGTATGGGAGAGTGTAGGCTAGACATATGCTGACGTAATTCACCAATCATGACAACTGGCTAGTATATGCCACATATGCCCCCATAGTAGGGAGCTCAGTAATAACGTCCATCTCTAAAGAGCATGGCATCTGTATAATATAACGTCCATATCACCACGAAGAGTGTGACAGCAGTGTAGTATATCATCCATATTACTCCGAAGAACGTGGCAGCAGTTTAGTATATATCGTCCATATCACTCTGTCGAGTGTAGCAGCAATGTAAAGGAAGTGGGTGTCCCATGGGCCTACTAGTCGTCCTCCCCGCCCAATGATATATGCATATTGTATCCACAACACGCCTTAGCAACTACGCCGCGGCATCGTAACTCTGGCTCACAGTCTATCGTTAGAACAATAGCCCAACCTTACAACCAAACAAGGACAAGGATTGACCCTCGTACCACGATAGTCTATGCTCCGCCTACTAATAGCTGCTAAGCCTTCTAACATGCATCACTATTAGCAGTTATACCCTATCCGTCGCATGCCTACACGTACAGGTGGCCAACCACATACGCAAGTTCGTGCCCTACATGAGACTCACAACACGTGTAAGAACTGTGTTAAGGCCTAGGGAGTCATACCAATAACTCCACAACTTTAGGTGGGTCTACCAGACACTAGGTTAGACATAAGTCCTAACGTCAATGGCTCCGTTGACTGCACCCGAGTCTCTCTCGGATGCACACAGTTATATAATATAAACATGTAAATAATAATAAAGAATTTAAACAGTACAACAAGACAAGGTATACTTGTCTGCTCTAAAAAAGAATGAAGTCCCAACTCAAGGCCTCGTCCGATCTACCCGTCACATAAATTAAACAAGTTAGGTTACAAAAGTGGATGAATAGGTTCGTCCATTTTAATCTATTTTAATTCTGAATAAAATAACCTAAAATAGTATTTTAATCTTATTATAATCTGATTTTATTGTTAAACTCTAATTTTGGTCCAAAGAAAGTCAACTTTACGGATTTATGATTCGTGGCACACAAATCGAGGCAATCTGTTGACCAAAAAGACAACCAACTCAAATCCTATATTTGTGTGTGGAATCATATAGATTTCAATGCTATATGAATGCTGGAATCGACAGTTTCATAAAATCACAAGTCGGTAAAGAGTTATGGCCATAAGGGCGCACAGATGACAGTTTTCGGTGATTTCCTATTTACGTCTATGTTGCACAAATTTTACAGTAGATTAAACTTGTATATTAATTTCTAGATAAATAATTTTATGTAAGTTCACCATGTCAAATTTTTGAAAGTTCAAACGGCTCATAGTTCCGAGTTCGGGATCTCCCAAAATCTCAAAAATACCAAAATGCGTCTGATTTTGGACAGTTGGCACTTTCGAAATATTCTGGAAAAATAGGTTCTTAAATTATTAAAATAATTTATATATTCAGAAAACTAACCTTGATATGGTTCTAACAAAAAAACTGGAACACGTTTAGAGTCCGGAGATTGAAGATATCTTCCTTTTAAGTCGTCATAACTACTAGAAAATGAGGCTGAATTTATGACGAATTTTGACTATTTTTGGACGAAAAAGAGAGGAGTTTGGGGAAGAAAAATATGAAAGATATAGGTATTTATAATGGTGGAGACTACTTAATTGAATACGACTAGGATTGGCTAATTTGGATATAATTAGAATCAGTTTAAATAAGGATAGGATATGCATGAAATTGCTTTCCTAGTAGGCTCAGGATTTGAATTAATTTAAAATAGAGTTTGAGGTTATCTTAATAATTTATAATCTTAAATAGAATTAAAGATAATACAATTAATTTATATATAATCTTATTAATATCTATTAACATTAATTAGCATCTACTAATATTAAGACTATATATATCCAAATAAATCCTAAATAATTTCAAAAATCTAAATAAATTTCTTAAAATTCTAAATAAATTATAGAAAAATATAATTAAATATTTTAACCTAAAACAAATATTTGGCAGGAACAATATATAAGTATGGTCTCATAGTAAACCATGGAAGTCCTACAAATTTATGTTTCCTAGATTTTAATTACCCAAAAATTCTAGAAAAATCTCCAAAAATCTAAAATAGCCTAAAAATAATTCTAAATAAATATTTATATAAGTAAATAAATCAAAAAATTTATTTTCTAATTAACTAAGAGAATACTCTAAAGAAATTCAATATCTATAATAAATATAATAATATAAAATACACACAAAATACCTATTTTGGGTGAGGGGGTTTACACTGACACATGCCTTGTACTCCCCTATCCTTCACAACTGCAGGCAGTATCCAACTGCTCGTCTAGCTATCTGAATACCCCAGGTGCACATCACTGCAACTGCAGTGGCACACAGGCCAGCACCCAATCCCCAACCTGATGTTCTGCACAACAATCCCATATATTCATAACTCACTCTGATTTGCAGTGTGCAATCCAAATCCCCCTTCCCTAACTTAACTGTAAGCCTATTGACCCTCTACTTATTACACTCATGATATTCATAATACCCTTCACTCACATACTAATACTTCACATACACTAACTTGCACTACCCAATTACCTACACAATTATGCCACTACCTCTCACTGATAACTTAATCTCCAAAACTTATCTTGATACTATACTCAAGATACCAAACTAATACCTCTTGCAGTATCCAAATACTCCTTTTCATGAGTCATATACTAGTGCACACCGTCCCCACACTTCTACTTCACCCATAAACCTATACCCAGTCACAACACTGATTCAATCTCAAATTTACCTTAATCCTACCTACACAACCGCCACTCACATACCAAGTACCCTGACACTCATATATAACATGACACTTGATACACAATGCAATGCATACTTACTGGTTCATGTCTGGGGTTACATTCACTGGCCCTCGAGTACACTCGAAGTTACACACTCACTCCTCTTAACTAACTGCTTGGTATTTTCCTACTAGAACTCACTTCTAAACACATAATCACTCCCAACTGACTTACACTCCTCACTCATACATAAACTCATCTCTTTTATACCTGGATGCATTTGCACCACAAGCACTGAACCCTCAAGCTTCCATCTTACTATTACTACTACCCGTTTGCAGTATACAATTGCAACTGCAATATGTAGTTGGCAAAATCGTATCCAACTAGTTCCCAGGCACCCCCACTGCTGCTGTACTACTTCCCCTATACTTTGTATTAGACATAAACCAACTTGTTGTTATAATTTTACTGCACCTTAGTGTAGTGCCAACACCACTGATGCCCCTACTAAGTCTGCACACCCTCTACTGAAGGCAAACACAGTTGTGCACTTGTGCACAACATACCACAGCTCTCCATACGACTGCACACCCTATCATACTTCACTACTGCATATATACTATTATAGTTCCCATATCCACACTCTCATTACAACACACAAACACACTACACTCACACAACACACACTCACTAGAGGCATTAAACCAAACTCTTGGCATACTATATATATGATACACTATGATACGTATCTAAACGAAATACCAAAATCTCCAATTCTCTAAATAATCATATATACATCTCAAATACATCTAATAATAACTAATACAAATAGTTACAATAGGAATTAAAGAGAACTAACACAAATTATCCAAAATGAGACCCATACCGTAAAGTATCACACCGTATCATGATACAAACTACTCGTATCCAATTGTGGACACATTGATAGTCCCACAATCCCAATCCAAGTCCAATTATATTTAATTGGTCTCATGACACATAATCAATGTGCCAAACTCGTAATTCCTCCTAATTGGACACAAATTACTATGTAACTTCCACCATAGGCCTCCTATGAACCTAATGCTTCTTCCTATGGGTATCTTTTAGCCATGGGTAGGTTCCTAATGATCAATTACATCATTTAGAATAAAAATGATAAGAAAATTAGGAGTTTTACCTATTGGGAGATAGATTTCCAATAAAACTCAATAGAACACAATTTGGATACAAGTTCCAAGCCAAACTCTCTCTTCTCCAATGCTCCTTGAAATTCAAGCTTCTAGTCTCCTTAGATGGGAAGAATGAATGAGGTTGGGAGTGATTTGAGATAGATTGGTGGTGGAATGGATCAATTTGGGAAAGAAAACCAAATAGGGGATAATTGGAATAAAGAATGAGAGGAGAGAGAACCCCCCCCCCCCCACTTTTCTTAGGCCGGCCACTATTTTCCTATCCCCAAGCAATGTGAAAAGATCCCTATGCCCCTATTAGGTTGTCATGTAAACATATTTAAGGTGAAAGTTCTCTTCCTAATGAGGGTTATGCCTAATCCTCTAATCCAATAAAAATATTAACTTAAGTTGGGTCAAAAGAGGACTAGTCCAACTAATTATTTAAATGGTCATGTCAAGTTGGTTAAATCCACTAGAGTCATGTCTAATCAAATAGTACAATCTACCAATCAATAATAATATTAGACACACACACACACACACACACACACACACACACACACATATATACATATATATATATATATATATATATATATATATATATATATATATATATATATATATATATATAACATGGATTGTATTAAATAAATAATAAAATTTTATAACACATTATTTTGAATTTTATAAAATGATAAAATTACTCATATTCTAGAAATGTGGTAGTTACACCTACCATGTCATATAGATAAACCCTTCTAAATTCATGATAAAATTAGGTTTAAAACCATAATTTTATACCGACATTTCTAAATTCCATATTTGGAATTTAGCTTTACGTAATGACAAAATCTATCATTTTATGTACGATTTTTCTTGAAATGTACCAAATTGTTTCATGTTATTAGCACTCAAATACATGCTAAAAAACATTTTTTATAACATGATTTTCATGTTCTACAATAGGTATTTTTGACAAGTAATTTCAACATGTATGTTAATGTTAGCAAATATAAATTTTACCTTTTGAATGTATGCCATATCATAAGCTAGGTTGATATTATGATTTGGATATATAGGTTACACATTGAACATGTTAGCATGATGTTCAAATTGGTAGAAAAATATAGTAATGATCACTTGGGGTTGGTACTGTCCAAACTGACAAGTTGTAGATGTTGTCATTCACTTATGCACATATAGCCAATCTTGACAAGTTGTATGAATAAACCTAGTCAACCCTATCTATACAAGTCACATTTTTATGTGTTATAGTAGTTTTGGAATAGTGCATATATGATTTATAGCATTAGATGTTTAATTGGCAACTTGATCATTAAACTTAGAAAGTGTGACAATAGGTTGACCTTGGAATATGATGTTTTGGTATGATCAGTAATCCTAGTAGAGAGTACACCAAGTATTACATGTTGAACTAGTTAGGAATTAGGTTAACCTAGAATTATTTATTAGTATTTGAGGTTATTGAGTTGTTAGGTGACTTGAAGGTTATACTACCTTTTAAAACACTTTTCTAAATAAAATATAGTAGAATTTTCACGACCCGCACCCGGTGTAGGGGCACGAGCACATGGGTACTATAAAACCCCTATTCCTAGAAATCGTATATACCATTTTTAATTATTAATTATTAATTTAATTATAGTAATTAGTGACTAATTAGGAGAAATAGATTTTTATTAATTTTTATTTTAGGTGTTGGTACACTTAGAGGATTTATGGGATCATTAGGAATTTTTCCGAATTTATTTCATGTAGGAAACCCCTTGAGCAGTTGCTAGCTTAATGTTATGTATTAGTGTAACTCTAGATTTTTTCTATGAGTATATACGTATATATAAATATATATATACATATATAATTTAAAGAAAGAGTTATAAAAGAAAAGAAAAGAAAAAATAAAAACCTATTAAATAACTATTAACTAGTATTAATAACTATTATTAAACCATTCCCTTAACCATCCCCTTAGCAGCTACCATCCGCCCCTTTTCTGCAAGTGAGCAGCTGCCCCCCTTTAGCAAATTCCAAGCCAATCCCAAACCCGCACCTAGTTGCTTTGTGAGCCAACTTAGCAAGTAGCCCACAGCCCTTTGAGAAACCCCGCGGCTTTTAACACAACCCCCCTCTCTCTCATATATATATATACATATATATATTTTTTAATTCATCTAAAACCCTAAACCTAATCATCCAAATCCTTTCTCTTCCCATCTAGATCTAGAGAGCGCCGCCACCGCAGCCGGAGAACCCCGCTAGGCCGTCCAAACCAATCCCGACGACCGCGACCCCGCGCACTGCAGATTTCTGCTGTGAGGTACCTGTGTTCCGGAGTTGTTTTTCGTCGACTCGCTCAACCAAATGCCATCCCATTTTCACCGGTATGCTCACCCCTTAACCCTCTTCCATATCTGTATGATAGAAGACCTCGAACAACGCATAACCATAGGCAAAAATAGCGCCAAATTTGGCAAAAATAGACCAAATTCTGGGATCGCAGAAAATTGCGGTGACCACCCATGTTTCCAAGTTCGTATCTCCCACCACAGAGATCCGAATTCGATGATTCTTTTTGGTATGCGTAGACCACTTGACCTAGTTCAATTTTTGTTAAATAGCCCTAGATTATTAACTGCTGTAGACAGAATTAAATTCGTTGGAAAACCCCGCGAACACACTTTTCCAAATTTCTAAAAGTTATGAAACGGAGCGCGCCCCGACAAACGGGACCGCCCCGGCGTGTACCAAGTGTACCAAATGGTGCGCACAGCATAACCGGACACGTAAAAATTGACGAAAACTGATTCGGATGCGTATGCGCGCCATAATCAGCCCGTATCCGCGGACAAACCCCGTGTCACAACTTTTGCGAAAGTCACGCGCATTTTGTGCACGCTCGTCAGATTGCGACGAAACTTGCGTCACTAAATTCGTGGTAACGCGCTGGTCCTGTGACCCAATTTCCACGTAATTTTGAGACAGTTGACCAAGTCGCCAATTGACGGGGCCCACGGTTGACTTTTTGAGCCAAATTGTGTTCGGCCCATCGGAATCTATATTTGGACATACCATTGGATTCGTATTAACATTTAGAGTTGATTTGACCTATAATTTGTCCTATTTAGAGACTGTTACCCTTGGCACGCTTTTCGGTGCAAAGTGGGCTCCATGTGGACCCCACTTTTACCCGAAATTATCGTTTTGCCCCTGTGCCCAAATTGGACGAAAGGAAAGTGCTTTCTAGCTATTTTGCTTATTCTGGGAATGTTGGTGATATCTATTTCAATATCCGGAGATATTTGTTCTGAGGCCATAGCTTTTGGTCCTGTGTGTTGGACATCTGGACATTATATTTTACAGCTTCTTGCCAAGCAAGTATACCTTGCCATTGTACTATCATTTATATTCCATATGTTGTATGTGTCTTTATTTTCTGTCTTTAGTTCATATATTTTAACTGTTATATAAAATACGTGCCACAGTGTCGTCGTGATATATTTTTATTTATCTATTTGCATTGACCTTGTTTATGAGACTACCCCATTATCATATAGCATCATTAGGTTCCATTTGACTGTGACATATATTTTTATAAGAGTTGTAAGTCTCATATAGATCACGAACGCACGTATTGACTGATCATCGATACGTGTGGCACGTGCGTTAGGAATAACTGCTGTTAGAAACTTTGCATGCTAGTAGACTTGGCAGTTATTAGAGATATTATCGTGTCATGGATGTGACATACTTAGAGCATAGGGTAGGGAGAACAACAAGTAAAGCGTGTGGGCTCCGTTGCACTTTCCTTGTGTAACCCGTACGCTTCGTCGGAGATGCACGGTCATGATGACCACTATATATTATATATTATCAGGCGGACCTCCACCGTTCAAAAGATGACGTGTCTTTGTAGGCCCCT
This sequence comes from Iris macrosiphon, assembly GCA_036927795.1. NCBI lineage: Eukaryota > Viridiplantae > Streptophyta > Magnoliopsida > Asparagales > Iridaceae > Iris > Iris macrosiphon. Next base: position 31,449,407 of record JAYESA010000012.1, read on the forward strand.
GGTTCTCCAAGAGAACCATGCCAATCCTATTTTAGCCAGATAGCCCACGCGTTGGGAAAGTTGTTCTTAACTGCATTCACTTAGACGGTTAGGCGACCAATTGGATATTTATTTCAGTACTTTATTGGCATGCTTTTATGTATCTTGTTATGTCCCTCTAAGGACCTGGCCCTTCCAGGTGTATCTGTTCTTGAGTATTCGCAGGAGCGTAGATTCGGATGGTTACATATGTTACGAGAATGTCTTCTCTTCGAGCCCGTGATTGTTAGCTGGTATTCTTATATGGTATTTGTTGTGTTGTACTTATATTGTATTTGCTCTTATATTCGAGTTGGTAGTAGATTTGTTTCCACCCAACTATCATCCTTAGATAATTCTTATTGAGATCTAGTTTCATAGATACTGGTTATTTATTTATATTTGATTTTCTGTGGATGAGATTTAGATTATACCCAATGACTTGTGATAGATTTATACCACTTGTGGATTCGATATTCATATTACAGCGTACGTGTGGATTTTGGTTTCCATATATTGGAGTTGCCATATCCATGCGGCTGACATGCTTATGTGTCCTAGTCCTACGTATTTTTAGGACTGGGACGTGACAGGTACGTCTAGCCTACGTAAGGGTATTGATGGTAGAATGATATCTAGGCCAACAAAACTATCTACATATCTCACACATAATATATAAGGTACCTGTCAAGATATCTCAACTCATAAATGGAGGACAATATGATAATATGATAATGGTAAACAATACTCAATCACAATAACAAACTAGAGGAAGATATGGCACGATATAAGATAGAAGGAAAGAAATAAAGTCACAATACATCATAAGTCCATGTCTAATCCTAATACAAGAGATCAAATAATAATAAAATGCCAAAGTGTCTAATTGACATATACAATATCATGAATAAACTAAATATGCCTCATCCACTGATGGTACTAACTCAATAGGCTCTATGGGTAGTAACTCAACTAGCTCGCCATCATGTGGCCTGTAGTATATAGGATACCAGTCCTCTAATGAATCATCTAAAAAATATATCCAGTCAGGATTGGAATGAAGTACAACCCAAATAACAGTTCCAATAATTGATAAAAAATATAAAACAACAATAGCAATGAAAATAAATGATAGAAGTAACTGAACTAGCATATATCACGAGAAGGAGCATCATGATAAATAATAGTAAAATCTTAGAACAATAAAGTAATGAATTGGATAAAGAAAATAATATATATAAATATTTCTTGAAATATTAGTAAGATAATATGATCGGCTTGGGCCTAACACGGGCTATATATAAAAGGTGAGCTAGCGTAATCACACGTGAGTTGCGTGATCTGCTAACTATCACGGGCTATAATAAAATATAGGCTATTAGATATAACTACATATCCACTAATACTCCTCCAATCCTCGACTAGTACACAGATTCAAATCACGACACGTTATAACATGTATTTTATACTACACGGTTTGTAATATCATGCACTATGATCATGGTCTATATAATCACTAAGATGTCACAGTAATCACTGAGTAATCATGAAGTATGATACAATAATCACTGAGTAATCATGAAAATAATATCTCATGACCAAGGTCTACGTATACCAATCCTTGAAAACATCGTGTCAAGAATCAAATATATCAATACTAAATACATAAAACATAGAGGCTATAAAATAAGAAAACTATCAGAGAATATACTCGCTTATGGTCCAGAGTAAATGATATACGTCGGTATCCGAGCTGGTGTCACACATACCTAAATAGGAATATTGTGTTACTTGGTGTAAAAAAGTAAGAAATGAGGCAAAATATACTAATATGAGTTTCTAGGCCATTTCTAGGTCTCACTAGCAAAACTCGGTCAAACTGGGTCAACTTTAGTCAAAATAGATATTTCTAGGTTGTATGAGTCAAACTCTAGGTGATTGGTCCATACACTACTTATCTAGGCTATACAAGCTATATTAGGATATTAGAGTATCATAACTAAGTATCCATACATAGTACTATATATATATATATATATATATATATATATATATATATATATATATATATATATATATATATGTGTGTGTGTGTGTGTATGTGTGTGTGTGTGTATGCGTATGTGTCTGTATGTGTGTGTGTGTGTGTGTACTAATTAGTATATAACTTAGCTAACTGACATGTCACACTAAGAAATTCAGCCTTGTCAAGGAAGAACTCATACTTCGAAATCTTGCCAGAAAGCTTCTCCTTCCTGAGAGTCTCCAAAACTATCCTTAGATGCTGCTCATGCTCCTCCGGGATCTTCGAATATATCAGAATATCATCACTAAATACCACAAAAAACTTATCAAGATACTTGTGGAACACCTTGTTTATCAGATTCATGAATACTGCCCGGGCATTAGTCAAACCAAATGGTATCACCATGAACTCAAACTTGCCATACCGAGTCCAAAAAGCTATCTTCGGAATATCTTTATTCTTCACATTTACCTGATGTTAACCCGACCTCAAGTCTATCTTCCAAAATACCTTCGCTCTGCTCAACTGGTCGAAGAGATCATCAATCATCGGCTACGAATATTTGTTCTTGATAGTGAGATTGTTTAGAAACCTGTAGTCGATACACATGCGTACCGACCCATCCTTCTCGGTACAAACAATACCGGAGCACCCTATGGTGACAAACTAGATCGAATGAAGCCTTTGTCCTGTAACTCATCCACTTGCTTCTTTAACTCTACCATTTTGCTGTTGTTCACTCTATAGACGTGCTGAGATATTGGCTCTACGCCTGACACCAAATCTATAAAGAACTCAATATCTCAGTCTGGCGGCAAACCCGATAATTCCTCCATAAAAATATTTATGAACTCTGCTATCAATAGTTATGACAACTCCTTCTCTTCTAACATGGCTCCACAATTGGCATCCTCGTTCTGCTCCGGTGCTCCTTTGTAAATCTCAAACTCTGGCGCTTTTGGCGTTCGGAACAAAACTCTGCCTCCACGATAATCTATACTAGCATGGTACCTACTCAACTAATCTATCTTGAGTATAATATCGTAGTTCGGAAGTGGCATTACGAGTAAGCATACACTCAACTCCCAACCTTCCAATATAACTCTTTGATCCTTACAAACATCACTGACCAGGATAATGCCTCCCCCAGTCGTGATCTTGCAAGTCCTAGCCAAAGGTTCAGACTCTAATCGATACTTAAGAGAAAAAAATATAGATACAAAAGAATAGGAAGCACAGAATCAAATAAAGCATAAGCTGGAATAAAATTAAGAAGAACTAAACCTGATATCATATCTCCGACTGGCTCCTCCTCCTCAACTGTTATGGTAAAAACTCGCTTCACGGTGCACCTCTCTATTGCTGCTCGTGCTGGACAAAATGCTGCTGTTGAGTCTGTAAAAAAGGTCCATTCTGTTGTACCGCATATAGCCTCACTGGTACTTTCTGTATCGGTGTTGTTCCCTGGACTGTTCAAACTGGATCCTCTAGACATTCCCTCAACTAGTGGCCTGGCTCTCCACAGAAGAGGCATACTCCTAGCCTCTTCCTACAAACCTCCCTCGTATATCCAATCTTCCCACAGTGTGTATACTGCAGGGCCTGCTGTGTTGGCCTCAGAGCCTAGTATGCCTGTTGTACTGGTGTCGAAATGGTGCATAAAACTACAGTCTCTACGGCTGGAAGGTACTCTTCTGCTGTAAGTATGGTCGTTTGGCTGGACCCGCACTACTGCTAGCTTCTCCTGATGTATCTCGGATCCTCTTAAATTTTAGCTCTAAGTCATCCTCTGCTCTCTATGTGTCCATAAGGATATCCTCAAATGTCACGGTACAGTATCCTTTGGTGAAAGATTTGATCTCTCTGATCAAAACCTTTTGAAACTTTTGGGCCTTTTGTAGAGGATTTTGTCCCTCGTCTAATTTGCCTATTTTGTAGAACTCTATTGTGTACCGATCCATAGTTATGTTCCCCTGGACGAGGTCTAGGAACTGGATCTCTAGAGCACTCAAAGCCATATCTGAAAAAAAGTTCTTCTTGAAAAGTTCTTTGAAAGCTTCCCAAGTCAGTCATGGAGCCACGATCCTCGGGTCCGTACGAAACCATGTCAGAGCAATTTTGAACATCTGGCTGTCCGCTGCCTCCAACTGTAGGCCCTCTGGAATCTATGCTAGTTGCAGAGTTCTATCCACGTCCTCGATCCAATCGTCCACGAATAATATCTCTTCGATTCCCTTGAAGTCCTTGGGTCCCATCCTTTTTAAATCAATGATGGTACCCGGCTTCGGCTAGTATGGTACGAGATGAAGGGGTACGGTCTGTGGTTGAACAAGGTCTACCTTCTCTATAATAGCAATTGCTAACTGATGAGCACTCTCGATGCCCAAACATAGAGCGTCTATCTGCCTCTACTAATTCACCATCATCTCCTGGAACATAGTAAACATCTGTATCCCGTCTGCTGGCATTGGTGGTGGTGGTGGAAGATTCTCTGTGACTGATGTAACAATCCTCATAAATGGTAGTAGAGCACCCCCAAAAGTTGTTACTAAAATCCCCACCTGGACTGGTGAAGCAATCCTCTAAGGAAAAGAAGGCGGAATAATCACTGTTGTATCTCTCTGAGGTAGCAAAGTAACAGACCTTGTCAAGACTGCTCCAGAGCGCTACGATCGAGTCTTTGGCGGCATCCTAAAGACAAATTCAACAAAGAAATCAATATTGTGCAAGATACGATAGCATCAAGGAAGGACATAAATATTTCAAAGAAAATAATTATTCTGAATGATAAAGATAGAAAATTTAATAGATTAGATATGTTCCTAGTAGTGATTGAGTATCCTCTCATCTTATATCCCTGGTCCTATATCCTATAACAGGCTAGAAGTAATACTCTATGTCTGAGTACTACTACTGAGAAGACCTGCATGGGCAACCACAAAAATATGTCACGACCCTCACCCATTATAGGGGCACGAGCACGTGGGTACATCCATCCTACGTCGTATCATCGACGGTAGAATATTGTATATGTCAACAATACTATCTATACATCTCTAACATAATATATAAGGTACCTGTCAAGATATCTCAACTCTCAAATAGAGGACAATATGATAATATGATAATAGTAAACAATACTTAATCATAATAATAAACTAGAGGAAGATATGGCACGATATAAGATTGAACTAAAGAAATAAAGTCACATTACATCACAAGTCCACGTCTAATCCCAACATAAGACATCAAATAATCATACAATGCCAAAGTGCCTAACTGACAAATACAATATCATGAATAAACTAACTATGTCTCATATATTGCTGGTACTAACTCAACAGGCTCTACTTGTGGTAACTCAACTGGCTCGCCATCCTGTGGCTCGTAGTACATAGGACACCAATCCTCTAATTAATCATCTGAAAAATATATCTAGTCGGGATTAGAGCTAAGTACAACCCAAATAGCAGTTCCAATAATTGACAAAAACTATAAAATAATAATAACAATAAAATAAATAATGAAAGTAACTAAACTAGCATATATCACGAGAAGGAGCATCATAATAAATAATGGTAAGAACTGAGAACAATATAGTGAGAAACAATAATATAATAAACTGGAATAAAGGAAATAATATATATAAATGTGCCTTAAAATATTAGTAAGATAATGTGATCGGCTTGGGCCTAACACAGGCTACATATAAAAGGTAAGCTAGAGTGATCACACGTGAGTTGCGTGATCTGCTAACTATCACTGGCTATACTAAAACACATGCTATAAGGTATGATCACATATCCACTAATACTTCTCCAACCTCGACTAGTACACGGATCCAAATCACGATACGTTATAACACGTATATCATACTGCACGGTCTACAATATCATGCACTATGATCATGGTCTATATAATCACTAAGATATCACGATAAATACTGAGTTATCACAAAGCACGATATGACGATCACTGAGTAATCACGAAAATAATATCTTATAACCAAGATCCACATATACTAATCCATGAAACCATCGTGTCAAGAATCAAATATATCAATACTAAATAAATAAAATATAGAGACTATCAAATAAGAAAACTATCAGAGAATGTACTCGCCTATAATTTTGAGTAAATAATATACCTTGATATCCGAGCTAGTGTCACACACACCTAAATAGGAATATCATGTTACTTGGTGTAATAAAGTGAGAAGTGAGACAAAATGCACTAATATGAGTTTCTAGGCCATTTTTAGGTCCCACTAGCTAAACTAGGTCAAACTGGGTCAATCTCAGTCAAACTAGCTATTTCTATGTTGTATGAGTCCAACTCTAGGTGATTGGTCCATACACTACTTATCTAAGCTATACGACCTATATTAGGATACTAGAGTATCATAACTTACTAAGTATCCATGCATAGTACTATATATATATCACTAGTTATCCTTATATATACAAACTAACTAGTATATAACTTAGCTAACTAACATATCATACTAAATGATATCTAATTATACACTAACGATATCTTCACTAACTTACTTAACTTTATAATATAATATACTAACTATTAGTTAACATATAACTGATATTTATATACTAACTAGTAACTGATGGCACTTACTCTAGGTGTTAGGATACATGAACTCTGCTTATTAACTGTATTGCTAGATACCCCGCTCTTCAGTTTACTTCTACTGTTACCTCTACCAACCTCACATGGTTCCCAAAGCAACATTGCATATACTGTCAACACTCATACACTCCTCACCTTGTTGCTTACTGTTACTGCTATTATTGTGGTTCTATGGATACACTCGCCAAGTTATAGCTGCACACCACCTCCAGGCATTTCTCACTGTCTACTCTGCCCAGATTCTTTACCTCAAACACACAACAACAACAATAATTGCTAACAGACCTTTATCTGCACTGTAGGTAAAAATCTAACTTTTTTCTTATTTGCACAACAACCTGACTGTTGTTGGCTGATACATGGTTCTTAATAGCTGATGTTACTTAAGTTACAAAGTCTAAAACTAACTCATTAAGGTTGGATACCTATATGGATAATAAGGTCTGAACTAATATACACAACCTGATCCCTTAGCTCTTAAGGACTGCTACTAGGTGCTCACTGCTCAACCAAGGTGCTTAGTTGTTGCTATAGGTCTGAACCAACCATAGGAGTTACCTCATTAACAATAACACCAACATCAACAACAATCAAAGCAACACCAACCCACAACAACAACATCTATAGCAGCAAGATGCTGCTACTACTGTGATCTTACTAAGAACCTGACCCCCCCAGCATTACACGCACACTGCAGTACAACACATATACACAGGCACTTCATATCCTCTTGTCACAGTGACTGATACACATGTACTCCTTAACTCCCAATCACCACAATATTATCAAGCCATAACTCACAATATCAGTATATAAATATATATACATATATATATATATATATATCATAAATGTGACACATCCACACACACACTAGACATTAAACCAAATACTAGGTGTGTAATATCTAATATACTATGATACATGCTCAATTAAAATATTGAACCCCAAATTCTCCAAAATAATTGTTTATACATATATATAGCAACTATATATAACTAATATAACTTGCTACAATAGAAATTGAAGAGAATTAGCACAAATCACCTAAAATGAACCCTATATCACAAAATATCACACCATATCGTGATACGGCCTCTTCATATCCAATTGTGAACACGTATCCATTCTCTCAACCCCGATCTAAGTTCAATTAGACTAAATTAGTCTCATGACACACACTTGGGGCATTAATCTCAAAATTTCTCTAAATTGGACACAAAAACTATACAGAAGTCACAATATAGGTCAACTTAGCCTATAACTTGGTCCTATGGGTAGTCCTAAGCGAAGAGATGATTCCAAATGGTTTAATGAATGAATTAGAGTCTAAATTAAGGGGTGGATTCAGAGTTTACCTATTGGGAAATGGATTCACAATAAAAAAACTTAATGGACATAATTTATTTGCCAATTCCTCTTTCTTCAAGTGCTCTTTGTAATCCAAGCTCCAATACTTCTTAGATGAAGAATTTGAGAGAGAATTTTTGTGAATTGGATTGAATTTGGTGGAGAAATGAGTTAATTTGGGAAAAAACATAATTGATGATCTAAATGAAATAAACTATGAGAGGAGAGAGAGTAAAAACCCTCAATTATAGCCCCCCCCCCCTTTCCCCCTTTCCAAGCAATGTACAATGTCTATGGTACCCCTACTAGCTAGTCATGAGGTTTAATTAGGAAGGGGTATATTTAAAAATCTCTAAACTATTAAGGATTAATTTAATCTCCTTAATTAATTAAGAAAATGAGTCTAATGGGCTTAGTCTCATGTTGGGCTCAAAGTGTTCTCATGACTAACTAATCTGGGTCCACTAGTGTTAATTTCAAATAATATTCTAGCCCACTAACTATAAATAATTAGCACAAGTATAATCTAAATAAATATTAATTACTAAATACTAGATATACTAAATAATCAAAATATTCTCATCTAGAAATGTAGTAGTGACAAGAATCATCTTCTAGACTAGTTTTTCTTAATTGAGTCAAACCCTTAGTTTTGTAACCATCATATGTGTATGTAGTAGTGTTATTGTGCTTATGTAGTAAACTATGGAATATAGGCTAATTTAATATCCTTATAATATAGGCACTCAGGACAGTTCGAACTTGGATCCGGGATCGGGATTGTTGTATTTTCATCTTAGAGTTTCAGGAAAGTATACCTTGCCTTGTTTTAATATTTAAAATTAATTAGTATTGTTCATATGTTTCTGTTTTAAATATAATATAGTTGTGCGTATTTGAGAATGTCTCGAGTGCAGTCGACAAAGGCGTTAATTTTTGGTCTTGTTTATCGACCTAGTTTCTAGTGGACGTACATAAAGTTTTGGAGTTATCATTATATCATGTAAGACTTTGACACATATTATTTCACGAACTGAGAGTGAGAATAAGAGCATGGTAGGACATGGGCTACACACTCGACTAGTTATCAAAGCGAATAGCACATGTGATGTTATAAAATGTAGTTAAGGGAGTCTAGTTTACTAGTGACCTGGCATTTGCAGATATCAGATGTCCATATATTAGTCATGAATTATACATTGGCATTGGGAGGGGAAGACAATTAGTAGGCGTATGGGATAAAAAAATTGGTCAGCCATAGTCTTCGAAGGAAACTATAGAGTTATGATCCTGATTACATAGTTCTTGTTGCTCATTGACGTTCTCTGAACGTTGTAGGATTTATTTGTATATGCTAGTGTGTATATCAGGCGATGGTCACTAGGTCTGAGCTATGTTGATTGTTGATATATGGTAGCATATACATGGGCTCTAACCTTGAGTTATGCCAACCACCCTAACCTAGCCTGACATACCCATACACACCAAGGTTGTCATCAAAATGCATTCAATTAGCTGGTAAGTTCACCCTTATGTTTACACAGTATTTACATTATGGCATATATTTTTTGTATTTTGTTCCGTCCCTCTGAGGGTATGGTCCCCTGGCAGATTTTGTAGTGTTGATTGACATTGAGTTCAGCTTGAGTTGATGTGGAGTATCATCTTGGTATACATGAATTTGTTATTAGGTATTTATACCATATTCTACTATTGTTCACCTATTATCTTCATATTGCTTATTACTTGCTGTTATAGCCTAGTTTTGCAAACTTATTTTTTTTCCAGCTTGATCGAAATAAGTATATTTTTGGGTGGCCGACTCTAATGCACGTTGTTCATTCTTGACTGTTACTCATTATGTGGATTAAGATATAGCTGACCTAACATTTTGGACATATATACTTGACTTCTAGACATCATATATGTATTTGAGTTGGGCTAGAGTCAACTTGTTATGTAGCTAGATAATGCCACGTGACCTAATTTTGTGTATTTTGGAACTGGGTGTGACAAGTTATGAGACTACCCCATGATTGTGAGATATCTTTGAAGGACCATAAGACAACTCTAGAGGGAAGAAAATAGAGTCAAGCAAAATAATCTACCCAATTTAATATTATCAGAATAAAGACAGTTGCTAACTAACTGTGTAAATAGAGACAGTAAAGTAAAGAAGTAAAGTAGAGAGAGAAAGCAAATACAAATACCAAGATGTATACTGGTTTTCCTCTGAGAGGACTAGTTCAGTCCTGAGAACTCAAGCTCAAAGTTTCTCCACTATAATCACCAATAGTGAATCATAAGTTTTCATCCGAAGGCTTGCCACTTCTTTACACCACGAGGTTTGATCCGAAGTCTCACAACTTTACATCTTAGAGAGAGAGTAACTGAGGGAACAAAGCTCTTTACAACTCAGAAGACTTCTTGATCGAGATCGCACTTGACACTAGGAAGGCTAGGGAGTTGCTCTTTGAGATGAAAAAGTTAAGGCTTAGAGGTTTGCTCACAATAGGATAAAAGATTAAAGAATGGTTGAGTTAGTAGGAATGAGAATTCCAATCCTATTTATAGGGTGTAGGAAACAGAATTCGGCCAAAATTCGGATGGGGTTTAATTCAAATTTCCAACAGTTGGGCCAAAAAATTAGGAGCTTATTGAACTGGTTGATTTTATACCAAAAGGGTAACCAAGTTCGGTCTGACTTCGGCCCGATTTCGATATCTAATTATGGTAGACTTTGTAAATGAATGTGGCCTAATTTGTTGGATAGGTTCTTTGGTTTATTTGAGTGGACTAGGTATCTGGGTATAGGTATTAGGTTTTGCTAGTGTGACTCAGTTTACATCAGTCCTAGGCTCACATAAATAAAAGATTATATTTGAATAGACATAATAAAGTTGATATATAATAGCAGTATTAAGGCTTCAGATCGTGATATATCACTGCATGGTTTAGTTAACTATCAAAATCAAGTTGACTGAGACCATATGGGCCAACAATCTCTCCCATTTTGATAATTGATAAACTATGAATGATACTGCAAGTCTTGATATGCAAGGCTCCCCCGTAACTGTAGAGCAGTTGATGTATTGAAGACAACGTCTATCAAGTATCATCTTGTATGCTAGTTTCATGTATATCTTTTTTTCCGTTATCATTTGTTCGAAATGTCATGCTCCCCCAAAATCTGTGAGATGACAAGAAAATAAGAGAGTAAAGTGTATACAGGATAATATATAATGACAAAAAAAAAATTGCATTAAAACTTTTATTCATTTGAAAAGTAAACATACAAAAGAAGATGTGTAGTAAAAACATCATTATAGAGCATCTAAAAGTAATCTTTTTAAACATTTAAGATCCACTGAGTAACTAGTTATCATTTTTTTCATCTTTATCATCAGGTTCAACTATTTTATTTGGATCAAAGAAGGCATCAGCTGGATCCAAATATCGCTGAACATAGGGGTGATAAATACGAAAACCTTGTTGATTCGGATTTTGTAGAATCAAAAAAGGTCCGACATGGTGCTTCGATAGGGTGTACGGGATGTCTATTAAAGTGTTGCCAAAAGCCTGAGTCTGAAGAGTTTGGCGATGATCAGTAGCATGATTGCGTATATCTTCTTGGTGGAAGTGATCATACAACAGATTAAAAATAGACTCTAAGGTTTGTGGTTGTTCATCAACTGGAGGGATGGAATCAACAGAATGAGTGTTGGAGTTTGATGATGAGTTTTAAGGTAAAAGCATAGTTGGCTCAATTCTCCGAATTCAATTGAGGTATAAAGGTTTCTTAATATTCGGACAAGTATGGAATGTTGAAATAGCTAAAAATGGTTGGCAAGTACATGGCATATTGTAGTGGACGCTATTTCTTGCTACATTGAACCATTTGAGATAGGATATTCTGTGGAACATTGAAGTTAATACCGAAATACAAGTGATATAAGGCTGATATTTCTAGATAAGATACTTTATCAAAGTAAGTCTTCTTAGGTAGAAAAGATGAAAAATAATACGATGCATTTCAAAGAAGTGACCATTCAAGTATCTAGCATAAAAATTTTCAGGTGAACATTCAAGAGGGTGACAAAAGATATTCTTGAAAGAATCTAAAGTTAAGCCATGGTCAAATTGAACTTGCATGATGTTGACTAAGGTTTGTCCATCAGCAAAAATGCGTAGGATTTCACCTAAGTCGTTCACATTGAATTCAATTTGAATACCACAAACTTTAGATGAGATAGTGTCATGTTCATATGTTAAGTTACAATAGAATATTTTAATAGCGTTGGTGTAAATGTTGGTATAGGTCGTAAGAAGTTCTTCAAGTTGAAGTTTTTGAAGAATAGGTAGATAGTATTTGTGTTGGGAAATAAAATCAATAGGATGGCCAAAATAAATGTGTCTCTTGGAGAAGTCATTAAACCAATCATTTAAAATTTTGAGGCTCCGAAAAGTAAAACCGCCGATTTTTCCTATGTTTGGCATAATGGGACAGAAGAGAGTCGAAAAAGGAATCTATTTTCCTTTTAGGGGCCATTTAGAAGAGGATGTAGTAGAAAAAGCTAAGTTTATTTGTGGAGGGATAATTTTCGTTGGTCTGAATCAATGAGCAACGAAATAATCTATATATAGAGTAAAAAAAATCTAAATTAGGAAGCGAATTAAATGACATAGCATATTCTGTAATTAAACTAACCGAGTTCGGTTCGAGCTCGACCCGAGTTCGGTTCGAGCTCGGCCCGAGTTCGGTCCAAATTCTATTGACATTTATTTCCAAAATCTTAATGTAACTTTAATCGATATTATACCTTTCTTGACTTGGTATAAATACAGAATAATAAGTGCTGAACTTAAATCATACATTTTCAAGAGTTTAAATTATCTCGGAGTAGCTGTAGGGGCCGGATCCCAGCTAGCGGTTGTCCGAAGACACTTAAATACAGTGTCGCTTAGGTTATTTACATATTTTTGACAGAAGGGCCATTTCGACTTGTATCCAAAAAATTTAAAACTTTTTGAAAAATGTGACAAAAAATTTGTAAAGCATCTTATGATACTTATATTTTATCAGAATCCAAAAGACATAATTCTCGACGGATAAAGTTGAATCAATCTTCAGCTAAAGGTTTAGTAAAGATGTCTGCTAATTGATGTTCACACTCTAAACAAATATCTCCGTGTAACTGATGATCCCTTAAAAAATGATGACGAATTTCTAAATGTTTAGTGTGTGAATGGCTTACAGGATTTTTGGTGACATTAATGGTGCTAGTGTTATCATAGAAAATAGGAATATTCTTATAGTACAGATTGAAGTATTCTAGGATTTTTTTCATCCACAAAATTTGTGCATAATAACGTCCTACGACGACATACTCTGCCTCAGTTATTGATAATGAAACAAAATTTTGTTTCTTGCTAAACCAGAAGACTAAAGACTTTCCTAGAAAATAACACGTGCCACTTGTGCTTTTTCGATCGACTTTGCATCCAACAAAATCAGCATCTGAGTAACCAGCTAGGTCAAATATTGTAATTTTGGGATACCATAAGCCTGTCGATAAAATCCCCTTAAGGTATCTAAATATACGCTTAACAGCACACAAATATGATTCCTTAGGATTCGCCTAATATCATAGAACAAACATAATACCTGGATGACTAGCAGTTAGATATAACAAACTACCAATCATACCTCGATACTTACATATATCTATTGGTTTACTGCATCATCAAGGTCAAGCTTAGTTGATGTTGCCATTAGAGTTCCGATAGGCTTTGCATTGTCCATGTCAAACTTTTTGAGCAAATCCTTCGTGTACTTAGCATGATGGATAAAAGTTCCTTGTGAATCTTATTTGATTTGCAATCCTAGGAAGAATGTCAGTTCTTCCATCATGCTCATCACAAATTCACTCTGCATAAACTTAGAAAACTCATTACATACCTTCTCATTAGTAGATCCAAATATGATATCATCAACATATATTTGCACTAATAACAAAGAATCAACAAAATATTTTATAAAAAGGGTTGTATCAATTTTTCCTTTTGAAAAACCATTTTCAAGTAGATAGAAGCTAAGACGTTCATACCAAGCACGAGGGGCTTCTTTGAGTCCGTATAAAGCCTTTCGTAACTTGAATACGTGGTCAGGGTGTTTAAAATCTTCAAAACCAGGGGGTTGTTTGACAAAAATATCTTCTTTGATAACACCATTTAGAAAAGTATTTTTAACATCCATTTGAAAAAGTATGAAGTTATGAGAACTAGTAAAAGTGCAAAGCATTCGGATAGATTCAAGTCTACGAAAAGGAGCATAAGTCTCATCGTAGTCAATACCTTTCTCTTGGTTGTATCCTTGAGCTACGAGACATGCTTTATTACGTGTAACTGAACCATCCCCATTTAATTTATTTTGGAAAACCTATTTAGTACCAATGATCGGATAATAATTAGGTTTAGGAATGAGTTCCCAAACATGATTATATTCAAATTGGTTGAGTTTCTCTTGCATAGCAGAAATCCAAAATTCATCAGCAAAAGCTTCATCAGCATTTTTAGGTTTTATTTGAGAAATAAAAGAAACATTTGCAATAATATCTCTATTTGAGGAATGTGTACTTACACCTTTCGATACATCACCAATTACTAAGTCCTTAAGATGATCTGTGGAGAACTTTAGTCTCCTTGGCAGACTTTTTGGATGACTTGTACTGTTTGTATCTTCTGATGTCTTGTTGGTTGCGGGTTGACTACCTTCATCGTCGTTTTTGTTTAGTGTTTCAGTGTTGTGTTCATCAAATGTAACATTGATTGATTCTTCAACATTCAATGAGGTCTTGTTGAATAATCTGAATCATTTACTTTTGGCGGCATAACCTAGAAAAATACCTTCATCGTCCTTGGAGTCAAATTTTCCTAGATTATCTTTGGTATTAAGAATAAAATATTTGCAGCCAAAAACTTTAAAGAAACTAATTATGGAAATTCTATCAAACCAAAGTTCATAGGTTTTTTTCGATATAGGTCGAATAAGCACCATATTCAAAATATGGCATGAAGTTCTTACAGCTTCAGTCCAAAAGAATTTCAGAAGGTTGTATTGATTTAACATAACTCTAGCTATGTCACCAAAAGTTTTATTTTTCGCTCAACAGCACCATTTTGTTTTGAAGTTCTAGGACAAAAAAATTCATGAAAAAACTATTTTCATTGCAAAATATTTGAAATCACTATTTTCAAATTTGCCTCCATGATCACTTCGGATACGAGTAATCAAGAAATATTTTTTGTTTTGAACCTTTTTGTAAAAAGTGACAAATTCTAAAATATTTCATTTTTGTTTGTAAGAAAATAAACCCATGTGTATCTAGAAATATCATTAACAATGACATAAGCATAAAGCTTATCTCCAAGACTGGCGACTCTACTGGGTCCAAACAAGTCCATATATAAGAGTTATAGAGGTCTAGAGGTACTTATGGAGTTGGTTGATTTAAAAGAAGATTTAGTAGCTTTATTCTTTTCACATTCAGTACATACCATATATGTCACTACTATATTTCTAGAATAGGGGCTTTTTTGTCATTTACTATATTTATTCATTATGTTAATAAATTGCATGATATGTTATACATATTATATTGTGTTCATTGATTAGATGGGTTAGTGGACTAGACCTAAAACCCCACTAGACAAATCCTATACTATTAATTAGCATTTAGTTAAATCCCTCACCTAGAATTTCTAAACCCGTTAATTAAATAGTTCTTCATGACAAGACATTGATCGCAAGAGAGACTTTGTACATTAGAAACCCTAACCCTAACCCTATGGCCAGCCTATATAACTAGAGGGAACCTCCTTCAAAGTACCCGTCCTTCATGAAGAAACCCTAAAAAATAGCCTCAAAGAAAAAAAATCATTCTTTCCTCCACAAATTTCAGAAATTCTAAGGCTCAATCCCTCATTCTTCCCTCATTCAAAGAGACCTAGAAGCTTGGGCACAAGGAGACTTGGAGAAGGAGAAGTACATTGGGAATCCATCTTCCAATAGGTGAAAATCTAGAAACCCTCATTCAATTCTATTTTATTTATTTTGTTTGGCCATTAGAAGCCTACCCATGGTTTAAGAACACCCTCAAGGAGAGAGAATTAGTTCCATTGGGTTCCATAGTATTTTCTTCATGAGATTTGTTCATAGTTTTGGTTTTTTGATGTATCATACCGTAATTTCGTAGCCCTAATTTTACATATATGTATTTATGCATATATACGTTATATACGTAGATGTTTAATTATAATTTAGGGATTTATGCATAACGATTCATAGTGTGTCAAGAAGATCCTAGTTTTATGCACACTAGGTGTTTGTTGTAATATTTAATAGGAAGAAATACCTATATATACGATCTAATTTATATATTTGAGTATATATATATATATATATATATATATATATATATATATATATATATATGTATTATTGTATACATGTATTTAGATGGTGGGGGAAACTGGCATTGAGGTATCAGGATTCCTCAGTTTTCAGCCACTGTAGGTATCAGATTCTTTGTTGTGGGCACAGTGCATTAGTGTGTCAAGTTTTGGTTTCTTCAAGTTTGTTGTATGATAGCTGCTGCTCTTTTGAGGTTTCTCGGTTTAAGGAGTTTGCATAATTGGTGGTAATATCCAGCACAGTATGAGGTTTTGGGGAGGATCGGATGTGCACGAAGGGAGACACTGTGCTGTGCATCAGTGTGTGTGTGTGTGTGTGTATGATAGTGTCAGTGTTGTATCAGTTCAGTGTTTATGTGTCAGTGATGCAGTATCGGGTTCCTGAGTGCGTGAGGAAACCTGGTGTGAGATGTGAACTGTGTATCAGTATCAATTCGGGTATGAGTGAGTATGTGTTGTGCATCAGTTTTCCTCGTGCAGGTCCTGTACAGTATCAATGATTAACCCGTGTGTGACGAGTCTAGCTAGTTGCTGTACTGCTGACCTGGCACTTGAGTGCACAGTTTTGGAGAGGAGGGAAATTTGGTTCAGTAAAGTTATGAGGGGAGTGTGTGTGTAGGTTGAGGAAGCTTGTGAGGAGAGGTGCACGACTAGGAGAGTGGTACTGATATAGGAAGTATCAGTACAGTGTTAGAGCATGCAATAAACTGTGAGTTATCTGCAGTCCACATGTGTGGTTTACTACATAATTAGTGTAGCAGTAGGTATCATTAGATAGTATAGGTTTTTGTGTAGGGATTTTTGGTTAATGTATCAGGTTTTGGTTTGGCATAATTGGTTGGGTATGTGGAGGATTCTGTAGTGAGGGTTGGGTTTGGTTTTGGTGTTGAGTTTTTATACAAAATCTGAACCTATGTTGGTGTGTACCTGGGGGAGGGAGACTAATGTTTTAGAAATGGATATGTTAAGGTATTAGTATTTACTGAAACACTACAGTATCAGTAACATGTCACGCCCCAGTCCTAAAATACATAGGACAAGGAATACGTAAGCATGTCAGTCGTATGTATATGGAGACTCCAATATATGGAAACCATAACACATACGTACGATGTATTATGAATAATAATTCACAAGTGGTATATATTTGTCACAAGTCACAGGTCATAACTAAATCTCATCCACAAAATTATAAAGAAATAAATGAGCAAATATGTCAATGAACTAAATATGAACTAGTCGAGAAAAACTAATAGTTGGATGGAGACAAATCTACTACCAAATTAGAATATAAAAGTAAATATAAAAAGTACATCATCTAATGATCAGAGAGGCTCAAAGGGAAGATCTTCTCGAAAGAGAGATAAGTAGCAAGTCCTGACCCGTTCCCCTGCAAATAGTGAAGATCGTCTACAACTGAAAAGGGACCAGGCCCTCAGTGGGATGTAACAAGATACATAGAAGGATGCCAATAAAATACTAAAAATAAACATCCAAAGGGTCGTCTAACCGCCTATGTGAATGCACTTTGAGAACAATTTTCTAACACGTGGGCTATCTAGCTAAAATGGGATTGGCATGATTCTCTCAGAGAATCAGGGGCCTAAAAAGTATGACATCTTTTGAATGTCAGAGGCCGCCGGTAGATAATATAGGGGTCATCATACCACGCATTTCTTGTGGAGCGTGCGGGTTACATAAGAAAAGTACAAAGTAGCCCAAATGCCTTACTTGTTGTTCTTCCCACCCTATGCTCTATTTATGCCATATCCATGACATGATGACATCTCTAATAACTGCCAAGGCTTCTAATTATGTAAATTCTATCATTAGTTATCCCTATCCGTCGCACGTCCTATACGTACCGGTGGCCAACCGAATACGCAAGTTTGTGTCCTACATGAGACTCATACTCATGTAACAACTGTGTCACGGCCAATAAAACATAATAATGACTCATGATAATTGGGTGGTCTCATAAAACTAGGTCAACATGTATAATATATAATAAAGACAAGGTATGACGCCACCGTCGTTGCACCCAAGTTATTCTTGGACGCGCACTTTATATAGTAGTTGAAGTATATGAACTAAATGAGAGAAATAAAATGCATGCACCATATAGAATGTAAATCATAGTACAATGGCAAGGCATACTTGCCTGGCAAGAAAGCTGCGTAATATAAACATCCAGGTGTCAAGTACAGAGGATCAGAAACTATGTCCTCCGATTGAACATCTCCGGATGCTGAAATAAACATCACCAATATTCCCGAAATCAATGAGAAAGCTAGAAAATACTACCCTTTTGTCCAATTTGGACACAGGGGCAAAACAATAATTTTCGTCAAAGTCGGTCCACATGTGGGCCCTACTTTACACCAAAATACGTGCCAGAGGTAAAGGTCTCTAAAAGGGACAAATTATAGGTTAAAAAATTCTAAACGATGATACAAACTCAATGGAATATCCAATTTTGGATTTCGTTGAGCCGGTCACAAATTCGATTTTAAGTCAAACCGTGGGACCCGCGAATATGCGGCTCAGTCAACTGTCTCGAAATAGTGTGAAACATGGGTCACAAGACCAGCGTGATACCACAAATCCAATGGCATAATTTTTATCACATTTCGACGAGCGTACACAAAGTAGGGTGGTGGTTTGCAAAAATTGCAATACGAAAACTTTTTACGGATACGAGTTGATTCCGACGTGCACACACGTCCAAATCAACTTTTACAAAAGTTCACACATCAAGATATACCATACGTGCCTTTTGATACAATTGGTATACGATGAGGCGGTCCCGTTTGGCGGGACGCACTTTCTATCAGAAAATTTTAGTTTTAAATATCAAGTTTGTGGTCATTTTGGAGGCTGAATAATTTAACAAATAAAATAAATTAATAAAAACTAAAAGAACAGTTAAATTCTCGGTTATATTGAGAAGAAAACCTTTCAGTTAGATTTGGAAAATATTAAATAGATTAACGGCAAATTGGACATGAACATTGGAGTTTGGGTCAAATTTCTGGACTGTTCTTAGTCAGTTTTTTGGCCAACTTTCGGTCAATTTTTTGACCAATCCAGGGCACAAAAACTCATCCCGCTTGGAGAGAATCCTAGAGGGTTAGGTTATGAACATATACAGACAAACCGCTCGCAAAAAGAATCAAAGATGAAGGAGATACAATACCTTGAAGAAGGGAGCGTCGGGGCTGCGCTACTGTTGTTATCCGCCAGCGGGCGCGGTGACGGTCGCCGGTGTCATGGGTGGTCGACGGCGCTGGGGTAGGGTTGAAGGAGGAGAGATTAGGGTTAGGTTTTGAATTTTGGTTTATGTATATATATATATATATATATATATATATATATATATATATATATATATGTATAGTTCGAGAGAGAGAGAGAGAGAGAGAGGGGTTTGTGGGTTTTGCTAGTGGGTTTGCTGTGGGTAGATAGGATTTGTTTTGGGTTTTGTTGGTTTAGGATTAGGAGTTTTAGGTTGTTTTAGGTTAAGGATTTATATTATTTATTATTTTTTTTCTTTTGTTTTTATTAACAATATTATTATTATTAGTATTAGTATTAGTAGTAGTACTATTATTATTATTATTATTATTATTATTATTATTATTATTATTATTATTATTATTATTGTTATCTTTTCTCCTTCTTATTATTATTATTGTTATTATATTATTATTATTATTAATTATATATTTATTAACATATATATATTTACATATATATATATATATATATATATATATATATATATATATATATATATATATATATATATGAGGTTAAAAATTTCAAAAATAATATTTGTAAAAAAAAAATTTAGAAAATTTAAATTTGTAAAGCTTTAATAAAATACAACACCCAAAATATTTTATAAAATATTTTGTATTAATAATTAGATATTTATCTAGTTATAATAAATCAAATAATTTTATTATCCAATTAACTAAGTAAATAACTAAATGGATATCCAACAAAATAAGATAATAGTAAATAATATGTAAATCTTACAAAAAGGGTAAATTGTCTAATTTGGCATGGAGGATTATGGGATACTAATGGTAGGAAGTTGGAATTAAAAAATAATCACAAATAAATTATATATATATAATATCTAAATATTAAATACAGAATCTATGGTCGTTACACTAATGTCATACTAATGCCAAAGGGTCAAATTTTTGTGCCACAAAAAGATCCTACATATAGTATCTCCTATGTAGGCTACTTTCTATGAAGGGAGATACAAATTTTGGGGCCATCCTATATTATTAATGTCAAAACCACGGTGAAGTATCCTAATAAAATTATTGAATTTTAATTGATTTGAAAAATAATCTAAAACAAATACAAGAAATACAAATATCCATAAAATACCTATTTTTGGGTGAGGGGGTTTACAATCTACCCAACTTAAAAGAATTTTGTCCTCAAAATTAAAAATAAGGCATGATTTGTTAAATCTTTCACATTCGTATATAAGGCAAGTCTATCACAATCTCTTCCAAAAATTTAAATAACAAAATCTATTCAAATCCATCATAATCACTTCAAATTTAAAATAACCACTGTTTAAATCAAAATACAACCAATCATAATCTCTTCTCAATTTTTAAATAATCAACATCTAAATCTAATTCAAATATATATGACATCCCACATCAAAATTTATATCACAATTTTCAACTATCATAATCTCCTCTAGATTTTGAATAATAAATAATTCTAATGAAATCTTATTCATATTCTCCACTTAAGAATTTTGTACTCTTAAAATTTTAAATTCAATTTTTTTCCTCAATATTTCAAATAGGTGATCCAACAATCAAATTTAACTTTTAATTTAAATCAACAAACTCTAAAATTTTGAATTCAATCCATCAATGTTCATGTTTGGAGTTCTATTATTATTTTTTCCTCAAAATTTAAATCGTTGATTCAATCTCCAATATTCAAAATTTAAATTATGTGCTCAAAGTATAAATGTTTGGTCCGCAATATCAAGATTTCAAAATTCATTAAATCCTCATCATCATAATCATTCTTCTAAAAGTTTCTCAAAATTAAAATGACTTAAATTTCTCAATCTAATCTTACTTGATCACAACCTAAAAAAATTTATCTCAAGTTGATAATGCAACTTTTACCCAACTTAGAATTTAACGATCTATCACACAAGACTATACCTTTAAGAAAAATATTCCTCAAATTATTTAATCATGTTATTCAATCCTTAAAAGTTTTTAACACATAAAATATATCACATGTGATGTGCCCTTAATTACGAAAAATAGTTACGAAAAATAGTCACCAAGTAATATGATTGGCCAATGGGGTATATCTAGTACTCTTCGTGTATCAAACTTATACCAAGCACGAACGGTCGTCTTTCCGAAATAGGGGAAGACAAAAAACAATAATAAATAATTCAAGGAGGAGGTGATAGAATACAAGTACGGGTTCAAGGTGATTAAAGAATTCAAAAAAAAGTTGTCAGAGCAGTTGTAGATTGAAATCTTATTTTGGTAAATTTCTATTCACATGCTCATATCAGTACAGTTATGTAACTGATACGATATACTCGAACATGTCTAGAGTGCAAGTATATTCGTCTAACAAGCTGAGTCAACTATATCTCAATCCACGTAAAGTAGTTATGCGAAGAGCGAACCAAGCACACTAAGGCTAGCTAGACCATAATACACTGATTCTGATTAGACAAGGTATTAGTGGGTGTCCCCAATAACACATATGTCATGAACAAGCTCGCCAAAAGAATAAGCTTGCAAAACTAGGCTATAATAGCAGCATAAGTCGAGGTAGTCTAGAAAATATAAGTATGCTGGATTATGATGAAGGAAGGTACAAAATAATTCAAGTTCATCAAGAAAATAAAACTCGTCCGGTGTTGTGCCTCTACAGTTGCCATACTAATGTCTAAGTCTCTAGTCGACCAAATGGGGCTATGGGCCTCTTAATTCTATAATCTGGATAAATACTATTGTCTTATGGAAGCCTATAATTGGTGCTATTTGTGGTGCCCCGTTCCCCCTATTCGGGGAGCGCGGCTAAGAAATACTAGACAGTATCGTTCGATCGGGATAGATTGAATCAAGAACTCATCCTCGTTATGGATTTGTCTCTTCGGAATCGATTCCCATATTCAGTGGACCGTGCCCCCGGGATCGACTTAGCGGCAGAGTCAGGAGGGACCTCTCCGCTGCATTCTTTTGTTGTCTAGTTTTCGCTGTCGCTTGTTGCTTTCGTGCCTTGAGTTGGTTTTCAGATTTGCTTGGATTTTCTTGAACAGTTTTGATGGATTTTATTGCTTTCGTTCTTAGAACTGCACTTCAATTCCGATAACTAAAGAAGAAGAAGAAGTACTGATCAGTTGTTCGTGGTAATACAGGTGATCCAGCAGTAGGCATCACTCGAGCGGACTCCTAAAGCACTTCTTTCCTTCTTCTTTCCAACTACTAAAGTGAGTGGCTACCAACCCGATTAGCTAGCCCTTCTTGCTAGTCTTCACATCTAAATCTTTTGTTCGTGCTTGCCCCGATCAAACAATACCAAGTAATAACTAAAAGACTTCAAGATAATAAAGGGAATAGACTTGGGTAAAGTTATGCTTGTCAAATAAAACTTGTGAACGGTTACTTACTTACATGCTTGCTCGTTTGGAATGTTCATCATATGCATAAATATAAGTTAGAATGTATATTTCTTCTTAAAAATGTGCTATGTATAGAACTCATCTTCAATGCAATAACTCAACAGGAAGACTATGCAAAAGTAGATCTTGCCCTGTCATTGCCCTGTGCCTGATATTGCCCTGTATTACCTCAAATGCTAACTTAGTGTACTGCGTTGATCACGGACAACTTGTGCACAAGGTCTTAGTTCCTGCGGACGGTCGCTGGGGCACTGGCACCGATCCGATCCGGACGGAACTCACGATAGTCGCCTACTTCGGATGGAGTAGCGTGTGGCGCCTCCTGTCCTCTGCGCCGCACGCCATTCCGTCCCGAGACTAGCCCGTCTATTATGGCAACGTGCTAGTGATCCCCTTGTATATTTAAACCTATTGTAACTAACTTGTGTCTTCTTGGCAGGGAAGGCATGGTAAGTAATGTACAGGTGATTCAGACGGGCAGGTAAATATCACCGAGCGGTGGCAGGTTATTTCATTGATTTCCTATATCTATTTCTTGCTGTAAAATAAACTAAGGCAAGATAAAAACCTACAAAATATGCATGCTTCATTAAAACAACGTGTTGATTGGTATAGTTGGGTTAGCTTGCCTTCACCAGTACATTTTGATGTACTGACCCTCGTTGAAACAGGTTCCCCGCGCTAAGGAGAGCCGAGCGAGGAGCAGGAGACAAACCCCCAATCCAGTCCAAGCTGTAGGCACGCCTCGACCGTGCCAACCTTTTGAAGCATTTTAAAGAAGAAACATTTTGGAGAAGAAGCAACCAACCATGCAACTTCGTGGCAAAGCAGTCGTTCCGACACAAGGTCTTATATTTTGAGTTTAGTAAGGATGTAATGTACAGGACTGCTATCTCATTTTGTGTCAACACTTTTGTAAGCCCATAGAGGCAATCCTTATGACTCAGTTCAAGGAGTTTGTAACAAATGTTCATATTATCAATAAAAGAGAACTTTTCCATGTTTCAATATGTGTTTCAATTATCTGCGTACTCTGAATATGTGCTCGCTATGCGGAACAAAATTATAGCCTTGTGCGGTGCGCAACCTAGACCCGCACGGCGGTCACGCCCGGGGGACGACTATCGATTCCACGAAATTGGGGCGTGACATGTTGGTATCAGAGCACATATTCAAGTTCCTTTGACTCTTGAACTGGAAAAGTTCCTTTAACGATAAATCCCTGTACGAACTCCTGAACTCGTTAAGACCAAAATGAGATACGTTTATGCAATAAGTCCATAATACATTATGATCCTGATGTAATTTACCTTCTTTTCAAGGAACGGCGCAAGCGCAATCATCAGCGCTACCGCCAGGCAAGACAAGGACTCAAGAGAGTAGTTCCGAAACTTCAGGAAGCTCTCGGAGCCAACGGGGCATATCTCGAGCAGATTCGCTTCAGCAGGTGATGCAAATGTTAACGGAGCAACGACAGAGGAATGATGCCCGCCAAGCCAAGTTCGAGAGCAATCTTGAGGCCCGAGTCTCAGTCCAACAAAAGCAGGTAGATACCCTGCAGCAGCTTGTTCAGACCCTGGCCTTCAACCATTCCGCCGCGACGATAGCTACCCCGGTGGAGCAGCCAGCACTTGAAGTCGAGACACCGCTAGTGCCAAGGACGAGGGAAGTGACTGCCTTCACCTTTGGTAACTTCAAGAAGGTCTGCAACACGTCGTTTAATGGGACTGAGGACCCGATCGTGGCTCTAGATTGGCTCGCCGAGCTTGAAGATCATTTTTCTCTCCTAGAAGTGCCGGAAGACAAGCGCGTCACCTGTGCCCAATTACTGCTCCGCCTCAATACGCACGACTAGTGGGACGTGCATCGATGATCTCTTCAACTTGGCCATGGGGAGGAGGCGATCGCGTGTACGACTTTTTGTGTCGCGTTTGAGGAGGAGTTTATTCCTCCACCTGTACGCCGTCAGCAAGAAAATGAGTTTGTCCAGCTAAGGTAGGGCAGCATGACGGTAAAGCAATATTCTGCAAAATTCAATAAACTGGCCAAATTTGCTAGCGCCTACTTACCCGATGCAGCGAGTTGTGCCAGACGATTCGAAGGAGGGCTACGTCCTGGCATCCACGGGCACGTAGTCGTTCCACAGTATCAGACGATGCGGGAAGTATTAAACCACGCCCTTTCGCTCGAACCGCAGTATCCTCACGTTGCCGCCGGCGCTGTGCAAACTTCCAATCACAAACGCCAAGGCAACGATAGAGGAAACAACGCTGCAAAGCATCAAAATAACGGCGGTCGTCAGCGAGAAAACCAGGGGCAGCGTTGTACCTACTGCAACAGAAGAGGGCACACCGAGAATGTCTGTCCCAAACGGCTCGGCACTTACCTCAGATGCGGCAATCCTGGCCATCAGATTAGCAGCTGTCCGCTTCGTCCACCGCAATAACCAGATCAGACTCTGGCTCCTCAGGCAAATCGAGCGGTGCCTCAGCAAGGGCGTAATCAAGCTCAGGGCCGGGTCTACACCATGACACGGAAAGAAGCTCTAGCTTCGAATACCGTCGTATCAGGTACCTTACTTTTTAATAATATACCTGCTCACGTTCTATTTGACTCAGGTGTAACCCATAGCTTTATTTCTATAAACTTTGCCATGGAGAACAATGTGAAAATAACTCCGTTGCATTTAGATTTAAGCGTTAGCACCCCATCCGGTACAAAAATACCTGTCTGTTCAGCATGCTTAGGCGGTTATATCTGTATTGGGGAGAGGAAGCTGTCACTTGATATTTTAGTTCTTGATGTACGGGACTACGATATCATTTTGGGAATGGATTGGCTCGGCGCATGCGCGGCAACTATTGAGTGTGCAGAGAAGCGAGTCATTTTCCGTCTGCCCGAAGAAGCCGTGTTCTGTTACACCAGTAGTCCAGCGAACGATGCGACCAGGGCCTGCATGGTGATTTTGACAAAATCTGCTTGGCGAATGCTCTACACAGGCTGCGAGGGATTCCTATCATCGGTTCGGGACACACGGCAGGACTACGCAAACGTCGAGTCTACTTCCGTTGAGGCAGAGTTTCCTGATGTATTTTCGAGCGAACTACCCGACATGCCGCCAGACCGAGAGATTGAATTCACAATCGACACATTTTTAAATACACAGCCGATTTCAAAGCCTCCGTACAGAATGGCTCCTGCAGAGCTGAATGAATTAAAGCGCCAACTCCAGGAATTGCTTGATCGTGGGTTCATCCGTCCGAGCGTGTCTCCTTGGGGCACTCCTGTGCTCTTTGTGAAGAAGAAGGACGGAACTTTACGCCTCTGCATAGACTACAGAGAATTAAACAAAGTCACAATCAGAAACAAATATCCTCTGCCATGGATAAACGACTTGTTTGATCAGTTACAAGGGGCAACCGTGTTTTCTAAGATCGATCTTCGTTCGGGTTACCACCAGCTAAAGATTAAGCCAGAAGACGTGCCCAAGACTGCTTTCTGAACCCGCTACGGCCATTACAAGTTTTCAGTGATGCCGTTTGGACTGATGAATGCGCCTGCTGCATTCATGGATATGATGAACCGTGTATTTAGGCCCTTCATCGATAAATTCATGGTGGTGTTTATCGATGACATCTTAGTGTACTCGAAGACTAGGGATGAGCACGCAGGATACCTGCGGATGGTGCTGCAAACCCTTCGAGACCACAAGTTGTGTGCCAAATTAAGCAAATCAGAATTTGGCTAAGCAGTATCTCATTTTTGGGGCATATCATCTCCTCGGAAGGCATCTCAGTTGATCCGAAGAAGGTAGAAGCCATCACGCAGTGGAAACGTCCGGAGTCAGCTAGCGACATCCGAAGTTTCCTTGGTCTGGCAGGGTACTACCGAAGATTTATACAAAATTTTGCTAGAATTGCTTCGCCCTTGACTCAACTCACACGGAAGGGTGCAAAGTTTTCTTGGACGGACGACTGTGAAGCTTCATTTACGGAGTTAAAGCAGCGTCTTGTCTCTGCCCCAATTCTCACTCTGCCGAACGGACCCGATGATTTTAAGATATATAGTGATACCTCAGGAAAGGGTCTGGGATGTGTTCTGATGCAACGAGACAAAGTGATAGCCTATGCGTCTAGGCAGCTAAAGCCTCACGAGCAGAACTACCCAACGTATGATCTCGAACTTGTCGCGGTAGTGTTTGAATTGAAGCTGTGGCGTCACTATCTTTATGGTGTACCGTGTGAAATCTATACGGACCATAAAAGCTTGAAATACTTGTACACTCAAAAGGATTTGAATCTTTGGCAGCGACGATGGCTTGAACTCCTAAGCGCCTTCGATCTCACGATCAGATACACGCCTGGAAAGGGAAACGTAGTAGCTGACGCGTTAAGTCGAGTGTTTGGAGGGAGTTTGGTTATTGATGATAGGTTGTGCCGAGATCTTGAATCACTGGGTATTACACTAAAAATAAGATATAAGAAGTGGGCGCAAGTAGCTCAACTGTGCCTCAAACCCGACTTGTTACACAAAGTGAAGGCCGCTCAGAAGGACGACTCGTTCCTGCAGAAGATTTATGCCCTTATCTCAGTAGGGAAGGCGTCCGACTTTGCGGTAAGCACGGATGGGATGCTTCGAGTAAAGGAAAGACTGTGCGTTCCGAATGACGCGGCCCTCAGACAAGAGATACTCACGGAAGCTCACTATGCTAGTTATACTTCTCATCCGGGTAGCACTAAGATGTATCAGGATCTTCGCACGACGTTTTGGTGGCACGGCTTGAAACGGGATATGGCACAGTTTGTGTCACATTGCATGGCTTATCAACGAGTGAAGGCCGAACACCAAAAACCAGGCGGAGAGCTTCAGAGCCTTGCTATTCCGGAGTGGAAATGGGATGATATAACGATGGATTTTATTGTTGGCCTGTCGAGGACTCAACGGGGACATGATGCAGTCTGGGTTATCATCGATCGACTCACCAAGTCAGCTCACTTTCTGCCTATCAAATCTACTTGGAGTGCCGACCGCCTGGCTCAGATATATCTCAACGAAATCGTTCGACTCCATGGCGTGCCCGTATCTATAATCTCCGATAGAGATGGTCGATTTATATCACATTTCTGGGGAAGCCTGCAGTCAGCAATGGAGACGAAGTTGAAGTTCAGCTCCGCCTACCATCCACAGACCGACGGCCAAACCGAACGCGTCAACTAGATCCTCGAAGACATGCTGCGACTCTACGCCTTGGACACGAAGACTAGTTGGGACCTTCATCTACCCTTAGCCGAATTTGATTACAACAATAGTTATCAATCAAGCATTCAAATGGCGCCATATGAGG
This sequence comes from Iris macrosiphon, assembly GCA_036927795.1. Taxonomy (NCBI): domain Eukaryota; kingdom Viridiplantae; phylum Streptophyta; class Magnoliopsida; order Asparagales; family Iridaceae; genus Iris; species Iris macrosiphon. The sequence goes on from JAYESA010000012.1 coordinate 31,477,964, forward strand.
CATTATACGGGCAAAAGTGTAGATCTCCTATCTGTTGGGACGAAGTTGGGGAACGGCAAGTACTTGGCCCTGAGCTCGTGGAGCAGACCGTCCAGAAAGTTTGACTGATTCGAGACAGATTAAAGATAGCTCAAAGTCATCAGAAGAGCTATGCGGATGTACATCGGAGACCGCTCGAGTTCCAAGTAGGCGACCGAGTATTCCTCAAGGTCTCGCCCATGCGAGGAGTCAGCAGGTTCGGAGCGAAGGGAAAGCTAAGTCCACGATTTGTCGGCCCGTTCGAAATACTAAAGCGGGTTGGCTCAGTTGCTTATCAGATTGCCCTACCACCATCCCTATCCGACGTATATGATATATTCCATGTTTCCCAACTTAGGAAATATGTGTACGATCCAAGCCACGTGGTAGACCTAGAGCAACTGAACCTTCAGCCCGACTTGACGTATGTCGAACAACCTGTACAAATTTTGGATAGAAAAGAAAAGCTGCTTCGGACCCGTTCGGTTCCTCTAGTGCGCGTGCTTTGGCGGAATCACTCTGTCGAAGAATCTACTTGGGAGCTTGAAACAGAGATGAGGGAAAGGTTCCCCTTATTATTTCCTAGTGGTAGGTTCTATTCCTTAAGTTTCGGGACGAAACTTCCAATTAGTTGGGTAGGCTGTGGTGCCCCGTTCCCCCTATTCGGGGAGCGCGGCTAAGAAATACTAGACGGTATCGTTCGATCGGGATAGATTGAATCAAGAACTCATCCTCGTTATGGATTTGTCTCTTCGGAATCGATTCCCATATTCAGTGGACCGTGCCCCCGGGATTGACTTAGCGGCAGAGTCAGGAGGGACCTCTCCACTGCATTCTTTTGTTGCCTAGTTTTCGCTGTCGCTTGTTGCTTTCGTGCCTTGAGTTGGTTTTCGGATTTGCTTGGGTTTTCTTGAACGATTTCGATGGATTTCATTGCTTTCGTTCTTAGAACTGCACTTTAATTCTGATAACTAAAAGAGAAGAAGAAGTACTGATCAGCTGTTCGTGGCAATACAGGTGATCCAGCAGTAGGCGTCGCTCGAGCGGACTCCTAAAGCACTTCTTTCCTTCTTCTTTCCAACTACTAAAGTGAGTGGCTACCAACCCGATTAGCTAGCCCTTGTTGCTAGTCTTCACATCTAAATCTTGTGTTCGTGCTTGCCCCGATCAAACGATACCAAGTAATAACTAAAAGACTTCAAGATAATAAAGGGAATAGACTTGGGTAAAGTTATGCTTGTCAAATGAAACTTGTGAACGGTTACTTACTTACATGCTTGCTCATTTGGAATGTTCATCATATGCATAAATATAAATTAGAATGTATATTTCTTCTTAAAACTGTGCTATGTATAGAACTCATATTTAATGCAATAACTCAACAGGAAGACTATGCAAAAGTAGATCTTGCCCTGTCATTGCCTTGTGCCTGATATTGCCCTGTATTGCCTCAAATGCTAACTTAGTGTACTGCGTTGATCACCGATAACTTGTGCACAAGGTCTTAGTTCCTGCGGACGGTCGCTGGGGCACTGGCACCGATCCGATCCGGACGGAACTCACGATAGTCGCCTGCTTCGGATGGAGTGGCTTGTGGCGCCTCCTGTCCTCTGCACCGCACGCCATTCCGTCCCGAGACTAGCCCGTCCATTATGGCAACGTGCCAGTGATCCCCTTGTATATTTAAACCTGTTGTAACTAACTTGTGTCTTCTTGGCGGGGAAGGCATGGTAAGTAATGTACAGGTGATTCAGACGGGCAGGTAAATATCACCAAGCGGTGGCAGGTTATTTCATTGATTTTCTATATCTATTTCTTGCTGTAAAATGAACTAAGGCAAGATAGAAATCCCCAAAATATGCATGCTTCATTAAAACAACGTGTTGATTGGTATAGTTGGGTTAGCTTGCCTTCACCAGTACGTTTCGATGTACTGACCCTCGTTGAAACAGGTTCCCCGCGCTAAGGAGAGCCGAGCGAGGAGCAGGAGACAAACCCCCAATCCAGTCCAAGCTGTAGGCACGCCTCGACCGTGCCAACCTTTTGAAGCATTTTGAAGAAGAAACATTTTGGAGAAGAAGCTAGCCACCAAGCAACCATGCAACTTCGTGGCAAAGCAGTCGTTCCGACACAAGGTCTTATATTTTGAGTTTAGTAAGGATGTAATGTACAGGACTGCTATCTCATTTTGTGTCAACACTTTTATAAGCCCATAGAGGCAATCCTTATGACTCAGTTCAAGGAGTTTGTAACAGATGTTCATATTATCAATAAAAGAGAACTTTTCCATGTTTCAATATGTGTTTCAATTATCTGCGTACTCTGAATATGTGCTCGCTCTGCGAAACAAAATCATAGCCTTGTGCGGTGCACAACCTAGGCCCGCACGGCGGTCACGCCCGGGGGACGACTATCGATTCCACGGAATCGGGGCGTGACACTATTCAATTACACTTCATTAATGGGTCAAAAAGACTATGTCATGAGGCATACTACCAAACTTACAAGAATCAACTAATACTGTAACTGCCTTGTGGGGATAAAGTAAAAACTCTTATTAGGGTATACGAGAAAAAGATCTTGGTACTTATTAAGGTATCCTATTACATTATAAAACTCTATAGGTAATGGTCATCTTAAGTCATAGTCATAGTGTTTATAGAATAAAAAGCGTCAATATTAATAATAGAGAAGTTACTGGCCCTCAAGTGAAAGAGAATATAACCTGTATTGAGATATGTGGAACAGATTACTTGATTTGATACTAAAGGATAATCATAAAATCATAATCAAAATGAACAACTCAAAATATCAAGTTCTAACTACTATGCACATAATTTCAAAATTTAAGATTAACAACTATAATCATAGCAAACTATATATCCTAACAAAAAAGAAATCACTTTGCCTACAATCAGAAGGGTTAGGTGGCACAAATTGAAAGATGAAGAAAAAAATTTTAGTCGTCGAACAAATAGCGAGCGTTAAGGTTTCAGAGAAACAATATATGAAATTAATTAGAGAGACTCTTGATTATATCATGGTTTCCTAAGGAAATGTGGTATGCTAATCTCTGTGTTCGAGGTATAATCAAGAAAAATGTTATATTCATTCCTCTTAGTTTCCTAAGGTACTGTTCGGCTAATATCAAGACAACAATCTAAATTTATAGTTCTCTAATACTATCTCATTATGAAAGTTAGATTTAGTCATAATATTCAACCTTGGATTTCTATTGGTTCCTCAATACTAGGGTCAAACAATATGGTCATATTTCTAACTAACCTTAGTAATGTCTATACTACTCTCAAGTCCTTCATAAATATATCAAGGGATAATGGTCAATTAATCTACAGGTAAGGGATGCTAGGGTTCATTAGGTATTCTAAACTTAGTGAGGTGTCAATATTCTAGTTGTATTCTTAGTAGGAATATTACTCGAATTATCATCCTAGCAACAAGGATTCCTATATTCTAGCAGAAGGCTATACTCAAGGAACTATTAGGGAAGTACATGAATCAAGAAGGATATAATTATTTAAATAGAATGGATTGGAAGGAAGGTGAGTCATAGTCAAATATGGATGAGACCTAAAACTCTAATCCTAGGTGTAGGCCCGCTCGGTACAGTTACGTAACCAAAATGGCTAACTCGACCTGCATGGGCCACCACTAAAACATGTCACGCCCCAGTCCCAAAATACGTAGGACTAGGAATATATAAGCATGCCAGTCGTACGTATATGGAGACTCCAATATATGGAAACTATAACACATACGTACGCTATATTATGAACAATAATTCACAAGTGGTATATATTTGTCACAAGTCACAGGTCATAACTAAATCTCATCCACAAAATCATAAAGAAATAAATGATCAAATATGTTAATGAACCAAATATGAACTAGTCGAGAAGAACTAATAGTTGGATAGAGACAAATCTACTACCAAACTAGAATATGAAAGTAAATATAATAAGTACATCATCTAATGATTAGAGAGGCTCGAAGGAAAGATCTCCTCGAAAGAGAGATAAGTAGCAAGTCCTGATTTGTGCTCCTGCAAATAGTGAAGATCATCTACACCTGGAAAGGGACCAAGTCCTCAGAGGGACGTAACAAGATACATAGAAGCATGCCAATAAAATACTGAAAATAAACATCCAAGGGATCGTCTAACCGCCTATGTGAATGCACTTTGAGAACAACTTTCCAACACGTGGGCTATCTGGCTAAAATAGGATTGGCATGATTCTCTCGGTGAATCAGGAGCCTAAAAGCATGACGTGTTTTGAATGTCAGAAGCCGCCTGTAGATAATATAGAGGTCATCATACCAGGCATCTCCGGCGGAGCGTGCGGGTTACATAAGAAAAGTGCAAAGGAGCCCAAACGCCTTACTTGTTGTTCTCCCTATCCCATGCTCTATTCATGCCAGATCCATGACACGATGATATCTCTAATAACTGCCAAAGCTTCTAATTATGCAAATTCTATCAGCAGTTATCCCTATCCGTCATACGTCCCAAACATACAGGAGGCCAGCCGAATACGCAAGTTCGTGTCCTACATGAGACACAATCGTGTAATAACTGTGTCATGGCCAATAAAATATAAGAATGCCTCATGATAATGGGGTGGTCTCAGAAAAATAGGTCAACATGCATAATATATAATAAAGAAAAGGTACGATGACACCGTCGTTGCACCCAAGTTATTTTTGGACGCGCAGTTTATATAGAAGTTAAAATATATGAACTAAATGACAAAAATAAAATGCATGCACCATATAGAATATAAATCACAGTACAATGGCAAGGTATACTTGCCTGGCAAGAAAGCTGCGTAATATAAATGACCAGGTGTCATGTATAGAGGATCAGAAACTATGGCCTCCGATTAAACATCTTCGGATGCTAAAATAAATATTACCAACATTACCAGAATTAGCGAGATAGCAAGAAAATACTACCCTTTCGTCCAATTTGGACATAGGAGCAAAACTGTAATTCCAGGTCAAAGCGGGGTCCACTTGTGGGCCTACTTTGTACCAAAATGCGTGCCAGAGGTAAAGGTCTCTAAATGGGATAAATTATAGGTCAAAAAAATTCTAAACGACGATATGAACTCAACGGTATATCCAATTTTGTATTTCGGTGAGCCGATCACAAATTTGCCTTTCAATTCAAACCGTAGGGCCCGCGAATAGGCGGCTCGGTAAACTATCTCAGAATCGCATGAAACTTGGGTAACAGGACCAACGTGATACCATGAATCCAATAGCATAAGTTTCGTCGTATTCCAACGAACGTACACAAAGTAGGATGGTGGTTTATAAAAGTGGTGACTGAAACTTTTTACGGATACGGGTTGATTCCGACACGCACACACGTCCGAATCAACTTCCGCAAAAGTCCACACGTCAGGATATACCATACGTGCCTTTCGGTGCAAATGGTACGCGATAAGGCAGTTCAGTTTGGTGGGACGTACTCCGTAAAATAAAATTTTAGTTTTAAAATATCAAGTTTTTGGTCATTTTGGAGGCCGAATAATTTAACAAATAAAATTAATTAATAAAAACTAAAAGAATAGTTAAATTCTTGGTTATATTGAGAAGAAAAGCTTTCAGTTAGATTTTGAAAATATTAAACAGGCTGACGAAAAATTAGGCATGAACATAGGAGTTTGGGTCAAATTTTGGGACTATTCTTGGTCTATTTTTCGACCAACTTTCGATCGATTTTTGGATCAATCCAGGGCACGAAAACTCATCTCGCTTGGAGAAAATCCTAGAGGGTTAGGTTGTGAACGTATACGGACAAACCGCTCGTAAAAAAAATCAAAGATGAAGGAGATACATTACCTTGAAGAAGGGAGCATCGGGGTTGCGATATTGCTGCTATTCGCGCGCGGGCGGCCCGCGGCTGCTCCGGCGGCGGTCGTCGGCCGGTGTGCGGCGGTCGCCGACGTCATGGGTGGTCAACGACGTTGGGGTAGGGTTGAAGGAGGAGAGATTAGGGTTAGGGTTTGAGTTTGGATTTATGTGTGTGTGTGTGTGTGTGTGTATATATATATATATATATATATATATATATATATATATATATATATATATATATATATATATATATATATAGTTCGAGAGAGAGAGATAGGATTTGTTTTGGGTTTTGTTGGTTTAGGATTAGGAGTTTTATGTTGGTTTAGGTTAAGGTTTTATATTATTTATTATTAATGTTATTTTCTTTTCTTTTGTTTTTATTAACCATATTATTATTATTATTATTATTATTATTATTATTATTTATTATTATCTTTTCTTATTATTGATATTATTATTATTATTAACTATATATTTATTAACATATATATATTTACATATATAGATGTGGTTAAAAAAATCCAAAAATAATATTTGCACAAAAAAATAAATTCTAGAAAATTTTACTTTGTAAAGCTTTAATAAAATACTACACCCAAAATATTTTATAAAATATTTTGTAATTAATGATTAGATATTTATCTAGTTATAATAAATCAAATAATTGTATTATCCAATTAACTAAATAAATAACTAAATGGATGTCCAACAAAATAGGATAATAGTAAATAATATACAAATTTTATAAAAAGAAAAAATTGTCTAATTTGGCATGGAAAATTATGGGATGCTATTGGTAAGAAGTTAGGATTTAAAAATAACCATAAATAAATTATATATATAAAATATCTAAATATTTAACACAGAATCTATTGTCGTTACAATAATGTCATACTAATGCCAAAGGGTCAAATTTTTGTGCCACGAAAAGATCCTACATGTAGTGTCTCCTGTATAGGCTACTTTTTATAAAAGAAAATATAAATTTTGGGGCCATCCTATATTATTAATGTCCAAACCACGGTGAAGTATCCTAATAAAATTATTGGAATTTAATTGATTTGAAAAATAATCTAAAATTAATACAAGAAATACAAAATACCCACAAGATACCTATTTTGGTTGAGGGGGTTTATAGGGTTAAGGATTAGGATTAAGAGTAGGTAAGTATTAACTAGTAATATAGTATTTTAGCATACTATTTAAAGTATCAGTGGGTAACTATTAAGATAGGTGTGGTATCTCAGTTAGACTAAAGGTTTTTTTAGCTTAAAGCTAGATATTAACTAGATATCATGATAACTTACTATATAAGCTAATTGTGTATTAATAGTATCTAGTATGACAGGTATTGACTAGCATAAGACTAGTATTAATTAGATTTTGACCAAATAACCTAGTTAACCTTGTATAGACCTAGAAATGACCTAGAGACCTAATTTTAACTAGTTAATCATGTTATCTTTTTCAAACACAATTTTAATGTTGATATCTCATACACAGGTCTTTGTGATCCCATCTTGGACATCGATCCTCACACCTTGCTCAGGACCACTGGCGAGTACATTCTCTGACAGATTTTATTATATTGATCATTTCTATGATTCTAGTTGTAGAGTATACTTGATTCTGATACTGTGGATACATGGGTTAGCATCATAGATACCTGTCATGAGGAGTCGTGATTGAAATCCTTCGTGCTAGCTGGGAACAGAGAAATATTAGTAGATTATGTGATCATACCATACTTTACATGCATCATAGCTCACTCCACATATCATGTTGGGTGTAGCCTGACCATTTATATGCCTCATAGCCTTTTATGTATGATTACCCTAACTTTTGCTCGCATCATAGCTAATCAGATGGTTAGCCTTACCTCACATGTATCATAGCCAATCATGTATAACAAGCCTGATTTAGTCCCAAGCCGATCACATAACAAACTGATATTTCATAATACTTAGCTAGAATTTCTATTACTTTATTCCAGTTCACTCATTTCTAGCATTTATATGTATCTGTTCATTGCTAGTTAGTTCCATTGCGATTACATATTTCCATTAGTCCTTACTTTTCTAGTATTTTCTTCATCTTGTATTTTCTTACACTGTCTTATAGTTTTTGTGAATATAAATAAAATTGCTGTTTTGTGCTTCGCTCCAATCCTGACTGGATAAAAAATTTTAGAGGACCTTGAGGACTTATGTCCTACTCACTATGGCCCAGGAGTAGAGGAAGACTGCATACTAGATATTCTAGAGGAGTCACTCTCCTTAGAGGAGATACCACCAGCAGTCGTTTAGACAGTTCTACCTATGTATTATTTGTTCTAAACCTGAGACTTGGATTGTATTTATGTTGAGACTATTATGTTGGATAGCTAGACTCTAGATTACTATTGTATTTGAGTTATTGTGATTGACTTGTATCAGTACTTCCTTATCTTTATTTCTTATTCTGCCATTTGCTTCATATAGTTATTGTGATTGAGTACATTATAAATTATTAACTAATACATTATTCATTGTCCTCCATTTGGAGTTGAGATCATTAACAGGTTATCTTGTGAGTTATGTTTAGTAGTATTAAGACCTAGACAGCATTCTACCGCCAATGCTGCGGCGTAGGCTGGACGTACCCATGGCTCATGCCCAAATTTTGGCTGCGGATCGTAACACATTTTTAGTGGTGGTCCATACAGGTCTAGATTCATAATTAGAGCGATATCGTAGTAGTGCTCACTTAGAGTATTGCTACGAGCCTGTTTTAGGAAATAGGATTTAGGCTGAGAGTATGCTCAATCACAACTAAAAACTTTCTGATCTTTATAACGCTATTCTGAATAATTATTTTCTTTAAAATTTTACTGTCCTTCCTTGATGATATCGTATCTGTTGCCTTAATTGATTCTTTTCGGTCTATCTTTAGGATGCCACCGAAGACTAGGTCATTGAGATTGGGTCCCACAACTTAAGAGAGGTCTGCCACCTCTTGACCTGACGGACAAACATATAGAGTTTCTCCTACCTCTCATGTTTATGTGGAAGTATCTGTAGTTTTTGGGGGTCCTCCTCCCCCACCTGTCGAAAGGGTTGCCCCGACTGTTACAGAGCACCTTCCTCCACCACCGACTCTGATTCCCGGAGGTATGCCCATTGACGGGGCACAGATGTTCGCGCTGATCTAGGGCATTGTAGATGCTCAGAGGATGTCAGCGGAGGCTCAGCGAGTCCAAGCTTAGGCTCAAAGGGTGCAAGCAGAGGCGCACCAGGCACATACGAAGCTGATGAAAGAGATCATGGAGAATGCTCATCATGTGGCTCTCCAGGCTGTGGAGAGAGTCACACAACACCAGCAGCATCCTGGCCAGCAGCACTAGAGGCCAGGTACCATAGTGGACTTCAAGAGGATGATGCCTCAGAAGTTCAAGGGTATCGAGGGGATACTCTACACCGACGATAGGCTAAATAATATAGAGAGGAACTTGCGCTTGGAGCAGATTCCGGAGAGCTTGCAATCGAGGCCGCCGGCAGTTAGATGTTCGACATTGTGCTGACATGGTATCATACGGAGCCGAGACTTACATTTGGAGGATGTACTTGGGAGGCTTTCAATGAGCTTTTCAAAAAAAAGTTCTTCCCCTACGTAGCCCTGGGAGACTTGGAGAGTCAATTCCATGACTTGGTCCAAGAAAGTATGTCGGTCGACGAGTAAGCCGCGGAGTTTCGCCATTTGAGTCAATTTGTGCCATCGATGATTCAGGACCCAAGAGATCAAGCCTGGAAGTTCAGGAAGGGGCTGACGAGAGAGATCAAGTCTCGCACTTCTGGATGTCGCACTGGTACCTTCGAGGGCATCCTAATGGATACCCAGATTACTGAGGATGACTTAGACCTCAGGCCCAAGAGGGGACGCGATACTTCTGGAGAAGCGAGTGGTAGCACGGGACCGGCCAAGCATCCCCACTTTTATTTGCAATTGAGGCCATATCAATATCAACATCAGCAGCACCAGGCACCAGCTCGAGGACACACTCAGCAGCATTAGCAGCCTTAGAGGCAGACTCAGCCCACCGTCCAGTGTGCATACTGCGAGAAGGCAGGACACACGAGAGACATCTGTAGGAAGAGGCTGGGTACATGTTTGTCCTGTGGATCATCAGCACATCAGTTGAGGGATTGTCCATCTATTCAGACTCGTCCAGGTCAGGGTGGAGCAACCGCTCAGAGGGGACCAACCAGTGTACCTACTGTATCAGGAGGCCAACAAAGAGGACCTCCACTTCTGCCACAGTAGTAGAGGTTTTCTCAGCACCAGCACCAGCAGAGAGGTGCACCCCAGGGACGAGCATAAGCCATGACGATCAAGGAGGCCAAGCCAGCCGAAGATGCAATTTCTGGTTCAGTTCTTCTCGATTCCATTCCAGCACTTGCATTATTCGATTCTGGTGTTTCCCATAGTTTCATGTCTATATCATATGCTCTTAAGCATCGTTTAAAGGCAGAACCAATATATAGGACTTACAAGATCACGACTGGCGGAGGCCTTATCCTAGTCAGTAATTATTGTAAGGACCGAAGAGTATCATTGGGAGGCCGAGAGTTGAGCGTGTGCTTACTCGTCATGCCACTTCCGGGATACAATATTATACTCGGGATGGACTGGTTAAGTAGGCATCATGCTACTATAGATTGTGTAGAGGCAGAGTAATATTTTGACTGCCAGAAGAGCCGAAGTTCGAGGTCGACAGAGGAGCAGCGGAGCAGAGCAGGGGCACTCTTTGCGGAGCCATGATGGAAGAAGAGGAGTTGCCATATCCTCTGATAGCAGAGTTCCTGGATGTCTTTCCAGAGGAGTTTCTAGGTTTGTCGCCAGACAGAGATATTAAATTCTCTATAGACTTGGTGCAGGAGCAGAGCCAATTTCATAACATGTCTATAGAGTAAACAATAGCGAGCTGGCAGAACTGAAGAAGCCAGTTGAGGAGTTGCAAGACAAAGGCTTCATCAAATCCAGTTTATCACCTTGGGGAGCACCGATATTGTTCGTACCGAAGAAGGATGGCATGGTACGTATGTGTATCGATTATAGAGCTCTGAACAACCTCACTATCAAGAACAAATACCCGCTGCCGAGGATAGATGATCTCTTCGAATAGTTGAGCGGAGCAAAGGTGTTTTCAAAGATAGACTTGAGGTCAGGCTACCACCAGGTGAAGGTGAAAAGAGAAGACATTATGAAGACCGCTTTTCGGACCAGATATGTCCAATTTGAGTTCATGGTAATGCCGTTTGGTTTAACCAATGCACCGACAGTATTCATGAACTTGATGAACAAGGTATTCCACCAGTACCTTGACAAGTTCGTGGTGGTGTTCATCAATGACATTCTTTTGTATTCGAAGACCCCAGAGGAGCACGAAGAGCATCTGAGGATGTTCTTGGAGACTCTCAGGAAGGAGGAGCTCTACGGGAAGCTTTCAAAGTACGAGTTCTTCCTTGACAACGTTAAATTCCTTGGGCATGTGGTGACGGGTGATAAAATCTCAGTTAACCTAATGAAGATCAAGGAAGTGGAGTCGTGGGATACTCCCAGTTCAGTAGCCGAGATCAGAAGTTTTCTCGGACTAGCAGGTTACTACAGGAGGTTTGTACAAAACTTCTCCAGGATTGCAGAGCCAATAACCAGGCTGACCAGGAAAGATGTGCATTTTATTTGGACGAAGGATTGTCAGGCCGCATTTGATAAGCTAAAGAAGAGATTGACGATGGCTCCAGTATTGACGTTGCCATCGGGGACAGGTGGATTCACTATCTACAGTGATGCTTCAGGAAAGGGTTTGGGTTGCGTTCTTCAGCAGTACGGGAAGGTAATTTTTTATGCTTCCAGATAATTACGTCCTCATAAAAAGAACTACACCACCCACGATTTGGAGTTGGCAGCGGTTATTTTTTCTCTAAAGTTATGGAAACACTATCCTCATAAAAAGAACTACCCCACCCACGATTTGGAGTTTTTTTAACTTAAAGCTAGATATTAACTAGATTTTATGATACCTTACTATATAAGCTAATTATGTATTAATAGTATCTAGTATGACAGTTATTGACTAGCATAAGACTAGTATTAATTAGATTTTGACCAAATGACCTAGTTAACCTTGTATAGACCTAGAAATGGCCTAGAGACTTAATTTTAACTAGTTAATCATGTTTATCTTTTCCAAACACAATTTTAATATTGATATCTCATACATAGGTCTTTATGATCCCATCTTGGACATCGATCCTCGCACCTAGCTCAGGACCACAGGCGAGTACATTCTCTGGCAGTTTTTATTATGTTGATCATTTCTATGATTCTAGTTGTAGAGTATACTTGATTCTGATACTGTGGATACACGGGTTAGCACCATAGATACCTGTCATGAGGAGTCGTGATTGGAATCCATCGTGCTAGCTGGAAACGGAAAAATATTAGTATATTATGTGATCATACCCCACTTTACATGTATCATAGCTCACCCCACATATCATGTTGGGTGTAGCCTGACCATTTACATGCCTCATAGCCAATTATATATGATTAGCCTGACTATTGCTCTCATCATAGCTAACCAGATGGTTAGCCTGACCTCACATGTATCATAGCCAATCATTTATAATAAGCCTGATCTAGTCCCATGTCGATCACATAACAAACTGATATTTTATAATACTAAGCTAGAATTTCTATTACTTTATTCCAGTTCACTCATTTCTAGCATTCACATATATCTGTTCATTACTAGTTAGTTCTATTGCTGATTACATATTTCCAATATTCCTTATTTTTCTAGTATTTTCTTTATCTTGTATTTTCTTACACTGTCTTATAGTTTTTGTCAATATAAATAAAACTGTTGTTTAGTGCTTCTGCTTCGCTCCAATCCTGACTGGATAACATTTTTCAAAGGACCTTGAGGACTTCTGTCCTATTCACTATGGCCCAGGAGTAGAGGGAGACTATATACTAGAGATTCTAGAGGACTCACTCTCCTTAGAGAAGACACCACCCGCAGTCGTTTAGACAGTTCTACCTATGTATTATTTGTTCTAAACCTGAGACTTGGATTATATTTATGTTGAGACTATTATGTTGGATAGCTAGACTCTAGATTACTGTTGTATTTGAGTTGTTGTGCTTGACTTATGTCAGTACTTCCTTATATTTATATCTTATCGTGCCATTTGCTTCTTATAATTATTGTGATTGAGTACATTATGAATTATTGATCAATGCATTATTCATTGTCCTCCATATGGAGTTTAGATCATTGATAGGTTATCTTGTGAGTTATGTTTAGTAGTATTGAGACCTAGACAGCATTTTACCGCCGATGTTGCGGTGTAGGCTGGACGTACCCACGGCTCATGCCCAAATTTTGGGTGCAGGACATAACAATATCTTTCTTGAAAGTAACCTCTAGTAAGCCTCTTACAAGTTTCTTTGTGGATAGTCTTGCAATGGTGTCCATGTTTGCGTGTCCTAGATGCATATGCCATAGCCAGCTGTCATCTTGGTTGGCGTATAGACATTTGCATGCATTGTCAGTATCTTTTGCAAGATAGAATATATATATATATATATATATATATATATATATATATATATATATTTATATATATATATATATATATATATATATATATATATATATATAATCTTATGTGATCCCTTCAAAGATAACCTTACTAGTGAATCTTTTATAAATAGAACATTAGTTTTTAATGAAGTTAATAACATAACCATAGTCAGCTGGATGACTGATGCTGAGTAGGTTATGTTTTAATTCCTTTACTAGACAAAAGTCTTTTATGACAGGATAGGGAGGAACACCGATATTACCATTTCCAATAATATATCCTATGAGGTTATTGCCGAAGGAGACATAACCTTCTTTCTTTATCGATAGTGTCACGTCCCAGTCCCAAAATACGTAGGACTAGGAATACGTAACATGCCAGCTACGCATTCGACCAGACTCTGGTCTGACTCGAATACGTATAAGCTATATTATAATGGTCACTATCTAAATAATCAAGTAAATATAAATATATATGCCTCAATCCACAATGAACATAATACACAAGAATGAGCTACATGTGCTAAAGTCGACAGCCTAGTAACACACAAACTCGAATAGACTCGAGAAAGAAATATAAGTTTATAAAACTAGGCTACATCAGCAGATGAATAAACAATACGAATAAATAACCATAACTCTGGTAGATATAATATAAGTACCTGGCACTAATGCCTGCAAGACAAGCAACACATATCAGTAATTCCTGGCAAGCTCCACAATGGTCTATGCTGCAAAACTGGCAAGGGACCAGGTCCTCGAAGGGACGTAACAAGGTACAAGAAACAACATACAAAAAGTAAAATAGTATAATGCCACACACTCAAGGGTAAACTACTATAACCATCTAAGTAAAATACAAGTAAGAGCATCACTAGTACTCAGGCTGAAACCACTACAAGCTCTGTGTCGGAGAGCAGGTTGCAGTAATATCAGGTAATGGGCTAAGCTCTGGAACAGAGACTAAAGCACCGCAATAATAAAATATATATATATGTAATCAGCCTGTAGCCTGTGTTTCTCTCCCCATCTAATATAACCTCACGTCTCATATCCATAACGTCTCATATCCATAACACAGAAGATCATGACCTCTAACTAGTGCAATAAGTCATAATAATATCTATATAATATGCATGTCTCATATCTTGAAACCTATAAGCCAATATAGAATCACCATGAATAACTCAAGAAAGATTATATCACATAAAATAGTGTCAAGTGTCCTAGGGTATAGTGTACTTGGTAAAGCAAGCAAGTAAAAATAGGATCGTTGAATCAACTCTCTAAGTGACATTGCACGACTCCGCGTACGACGTCGACACCCAAATCTTGTTCGAACGCTATACAACGTCTCATGGTCCTAGGGTAAACATACACATATTAAATAACTACAATAACTAAATAAGATAATAAATACAAGGAACTGTGATACATCATGGCAAGGTACACTTACTTGGATTCTGAACTCCGTCAACTGCTCTTGGAAAAGTGGAATCTGTACGTACACCTCCGGATACTAAAACACACATCACCAATATTCTCAGAATACTAAAAATAGCTAGGATTGACTACCCATAAGTCTAATTTGGATACAAGGGCAAAATTGATAGTTTTGGGTCAAAGCGGGGTCCACATGTGGCCCACTTCGCACCGTAAAATGTGTTATAGAAAAAGTTCTCCAAATTCGTCCAACTTAGTGTCTACGAGTCCATAACCATGGTACAAACTCAACGAAATGTCCAAAACTGGATTCTGATGAGTCGATCACGAAATCGTCCGTCATGTGGAACCGTGGGGCCCACGAAATAATATTTTGTCAACGTTCTCAGAATCGAACCAAATTTGGGTCACAGGACCAGCGTAACGCTGCAAATCCTGTCACTACCCGATTATAGAAAATAGGATTATTTTTTTTATTGATAAATTGTGAATTGTATTTAATTAATTATATTTATATTTAAATAGTGATTGTATTATTTTTTAATTGATTGTTTTAGGGTTTTGGCTAACCTGGACCCATGTCAGACCCTAGTGGACCCATGTCCGACCCGACCAACACCCTTGTGAGGATTATTTTGGGGCTTAGAATTATTTATTATATTTTTAGTGGGTTAGTTGGAGAGATTTGGAGTTAGTTTGAGTGCTTTTGGAACCCGGAACCCAAACCCAAGTGTGTGGAGGGCATTTTGGACTTTTGGACTTTGGAAACCTTTATATTTCACATGGCCGGCCTAATTCCCAGCCCCTCACCCGACCACACAACAGCCCCCTCTTCATATTCTTCTTCCTCTTCACTTCTTCTTCTTCTCCACTTCTTCTTTCTTCTCCCCAAGTAAGTGTTCTTCATTTTTCTTCATTCTTTCTTCCATTCTTTCTTCTTTATGTGAACCCTAACCTTGCATTTTCCCTAACCTAGGTGTGTGGAGCCTAGATTTAGTGTGAAGGCTAGATTTGGTAGCTTGGAGCTTGAGGGAGGTGACTTCTAGTAGATCGGAGACTTTGGCCTTGGGATTTCAACTCCCAAGAGGTAAACCCTAACTTTTCCTTTGCTAATTACTTTTATGTAGTGTAATTGGTGGTTTAGAACCTTCCTAGACCCTAAGCTTACCTGTAGGAGGAAGTTGGAACTAGTTTGGTTGAGTTTAGAGACTTTGACATTATATTTTGTGTCAATTTCGGGTGGAATCCGAATTTGGCCCAATTTTGGGTAATGCCCTAGGTTAGATGGACCTAGGTAGACGTTGTCGGGTGTCTTGAGGGTGAGTGCCTGTCTCCGTTCAGACATGAAAAGTTATGTCGCGGAGAAACGGGCGTTTCAGGCGAATTTAGGGTTTTCGTCGTCGCCGATTCTAAGTGCGTGCGCGTTTCCGCCACAGGCCTAGAATTGATGCTGTAGCCTTTTTTCTAGTATTTAGGCATCGTTTAGAACCCGTAGGTAAATTTTGGGCTGATTTCGAGTTGGTTTGGTGTGCGTTTCAGGAGGTTTTCCGAACCGCACACCGCGTGTTCGTCGAAATGACCGAACGGCCATTTCGACTTGGTTTCCTAGTTTTGGGCTTGTGCGCGCATTGGGTTAGCATCGGAGAGTGTGTACTAGAATTCTCGGGTTATATTTTATATATTTATAGGTATTTGTGAGTGTCGGGCTCGTTGGGCGTGAGTGGGGCGTGTTGTTTGTGTGTTGTGTGCGTTGTGTGGTGTTTGGGTATTTGTGTCTATATATATATATATATATATATATATATATAGACACACATACAGATATATATATATATATATCTGTATGTGTGTCTATATATATATATATATATATATATATATATATATATATATATATATGTGTGTGTATTTATATATATGTGCTTGTGTATGTATATGTCTATGTGTATATATATATGTATAAGTATAAGTGCGCGTGTGTGTGTATATGTATATATATATGTATAAATGTGTATGTGTATATATATATATCCTTGAGTGTGTGTGTATATGTATATATATATATATATCTGTGTGTGTGTGCATATATATATAAATAGGTGTTATATATATATATATATATATATATATATATATATATATATATATATATATATATATATATATATATATATATATATATATATATAGCTATGTATATAATTATAAGTGTGTGTGTGTATAAGTGTTTGTGAGTGTGTTAGTGTGTGTGTTAGATTATAATTATAAGTGTGTGTATATATATATCTAGTTGTATATATATATAGAGAGAGATATATGTATGATTATATATATATATATATATATATATATACGTGTGTGTGGCGAAGCGAGGGGGAGAGATGCACAGCCAACAGCAGCACAGGAGCAGCAATATGCAGCAGCAATAGCAGCAATATGCACAATAGCAGCAACATGTAAGGTCAGCAGCAGCAGCAGTATGAGCAGCAGCAGCAGCAGCATTCGCAGTGAGGTAGTAGAGAGATAGTTAGATAGCTAGATAGATGGTTTAATTGATAGTTAGATAGATATATAGATAGTTTGATAGATAGATAGTTATAGAGATAGATAAATAGATAGCTATTAGATCTATGGATAAATAGGTAGTTAGATAGATGCGTAGATAGATAGATAGATAGATAGATAGATAGATAGATAGATAGATAGATAGATAGATAGATAGATAGGTAATAGATAGGTAGATAGATAGTTATATCTATCTAAGATATAGATATATATATATATATACCTATAGTTATATACATATCTATAGATATCTAGATAGTTTTATACATATATATTTATGAGTTGGGTAAGGTATGTGTGGGTGTGTATATGTGTGTGGATATCTATATATATATGAATAGATACTTAGATATGTATATATATGATAGATATATATATATATATTTTCTAGCATAGATAGCTACTAGATAACTAGTTAGAGGGGTTTGAGCGCGGTATCTCCATACCTTGAGATATCCAAGGTATTGAGTTTCGAACGGGATATTTGAGCATTAGCCTAGGAATAGTATTGGAGTAATTTTTATATGCTTATGTATATATAATTACGTATGCTAGCATAGGTTTTAGTGGGTTTAGGCGGGGTGCGTGGCCTAGGGCGAGGTATCGGATACCGAGGGTATCCCGGTATCTCGATTAGGCGAGTTTGAGAGTTTAGTAGCTTAATGAGCTCGGTTTGACCTAGAATTTCAGGGGCACCCTAGTTTGACCTAGCTTTGACCATAATTGTCCTTGTTGACCATAAAAGTCAATGTTTGACCTAGTTTTGACCTAGAGTTGACTTTTGGACCCCGAGTTGACTTTTTGACCCGAATTTCACCGTTTGACCGGTTCGACCTAGAATATCCCTAGAAGCCTATTTTTAATTATTTTATATCAGTTTAAATCCTTAGAACCCTCTTTAATTCTGCTTTTCGTAATAGGTTCTTGCGACACCGGTTCGGATCTCGATCCTCATCAGTTGCTCAGGATATCAGGCGAGTACCTACCTCTGATAGTTTCTATTTCATAATAGCGTTTATATCACCTGTTCTAGGACTGTGATACTTGATTCTGACACATTATTATATGAGCTGGTACTAGTGGATCCCGTCATGAGATGCTATCTCCCTTACCGTGTTCAGCGGGTACTCTATCACGTGTATTTTGGCATGTGCTTCGGGTATTGATTCTCATGTGCTATCATGTGCTTCTTGTGCTCTCGCCTTCGTGTGCGCGCGCTATTATCATGTACGTAGCGTGTTGTGGTTGGATCCAAGAGTATTAGTGGGGGAGGGAAGTAGGAGTTGGTTATGTGATCAAAGCCAAACAGTATTCATGTGTATGTCGATTATATAACTCACGCATAACAGAGTTATCGTAGTATTTTTCATGTGCAACCTAAGACGATCACATAACGAACTTGTGCTCAAGGCACTTAGCTAGTATTCATGTTTCTCACCTGCAGTTACTTTTCTACTACTTGTATTGTTCTCCAGTTTATATTACAACTACTTATTGTGCTCCAGCATATATTTATTTCCTGTGCATCTTGTATAGTTTTTTATTGCTCGTCATATACATTACCATGTATTTGGTGTTGCTTTCAAAGTTATGTACTTTGCTCCAGTCCTGACTGGGCATATTTTTTTCAGAGGATCCTGAGGACTATTGCCCGACGTTGTACGGGCCAGGTGTTGACGAGGGGGATGTGACCCCGAGATCGAGGAGGAGTGCGCCGAGGAGACGCCTTTAGCGCCCTAGTTAGCTAAATGGGTTTCCTGGGATGTTCCCAGTTGTTATATTTTTGGATGATTGTACTTATTCTTTTGATGCTGTGAGATGTTGTAGACTATTATAGACTTGGACTGTATATTTTTGGCTATTGTCTTGCTCTCTTTGGTTCTGTTTCTTGTTCATATCATATCGTGCTTTATTTCTTCCCCTAGTTATTGTGATTGAGAGATTATATATATTGTGTGGTTGCCCTCCTTTTGGAGAGGATTATTCATATATATATTGCATGGTTGCCCTCCTTTTGGAGAGGTTATTATCAATTTTTTTGTGAGATATATAGATAGTTGGTTGACCTAGAATGGACCTTTACAGCATTCTACCGCCGATTCTGTGGCGTAGGCTGGACGTACCCACGACTCATGCCTGATTTTCGGGTGCGGGTCGTGACACGTTTTTGGTGGCGGCACATGCAGGTCTACTTTTTAGGTTTACCTGCAATAGGATATAGGATATAGGCTAAGAGAGTATGCTCAATCACAACTAGGACCCTTCCTGATTTCTTTTGATATCTTTAATTTTCCTGAAATTGTTTTCTTTTGCAATATTATTGTCCTTCCTTGATGATATCGTATCTTGTACCGTATTGACTTCTTTTGATCTATAATCTCAGGTTCTGTTCTTCTTGATTCCATTCTAGCACTTGCTTTATTTGATTCTGGGGCTTCCCATAGCTTTGTGTCTGTATTTTTTGCTGTTAGACACCATCTTGTTGCTGAACCTTTAGCTAGATTCTGCAAGATCACGACCGGGGGTGGTATCATCCTAGTCAGTGATGTCTGCAGAGACCGGAGAGTCACCTTGGAAGGCCGGGAGTTGAGTGTGTGCCTACTCGTAATGCCACTTCTGAGCTACGATATTATACTCGGGATTGATTGGTTGAGTATGCATTATGCTAGTATAGATTGTCGTGGAGGCAGAGTGTTGTTTAGTCCATCGGGTGAGCCAGAGTTTCAGTTTGCCAGAGGAGCAGCAGAGCAGACCGAGGGAGTCTTCTGCGGAGCCCTGGTGGTAGAGCCGAGGTTGCTACATCTACTGATAGAGGAGTACATGGATGTCTTTCCGAAGGAGTTTCCAGGGTTACCTTCGGACAGAGATGTGGAGTTCTCTATAGACTTGGTGCCAGGCGCAGAGCCGATATCCCAGTACGTCTATAGAGTCAGCAACAGTGAGCTGATAGAGTTAAAGAAGTAGGTGGATCAGCTTCAGGACAAGAGATTTATCATATCTAGTTCTTCTCTGTGGGGTGCTCCGGTACTTTTTGTGCCGAAGAAGGATGGGTCGATACGGATGTGTATCGACTACAGGGCTCTGAACAACCTCACAATCAAGAACAAGTATCCGCTGCCGTGTATTGATGATCTTTTGACCAGTTGAGCGGAGCGAGGGTGTTTTCCAGGATTGATCTGAGGACAGGCTACCACCAGGTGAAGGTCAGGAAGGAGGATATTTCGAAGACAGCTTTTCGGACCAGATATGGACAGTATGAGTTCTTGGTGATGCCGTTTGGGTTGACTAATGCCCCGGCAGTGTTCATGAATCTGATGAACAAGGTGTTCCATCAGCATCTGGAAAAGTTTGTGGTGGTGTTTATAGATGACATCTTAGTGTATTCGAAGACCCCAGAGGAGCATGAGGAGCATCTGAGGATAGTGTTGGAGACTCTCAGAAAGGAGAAGATTTATGGAAAGCTTTCGAAGTATGAGTTCTTCCTTGACAAGGTTGAATTCCTTGGTCATGTGGTGACTGGAGAAGGTATCTCGGTGGATTCGAGAAAGATCATGGCAGTTGAGGCATGGAGTGGTCCGAGTTCAGTAGCCGAGGTCAGGAGTTTCCTGGGACTGGCGGGTTACTACAGGAGATTTGTTCAGGATTTTTTTCGGATTGCAGAGCCGTTGTCCAGGCTGACCTGGAAGGACGTGGAGTTTGTTTGGTCAGAGGAGTGCCAGATCGCCTTTGATGAGCTAAAGAGGAGGTTGACGACAGCTCCAGTGTTGACGTTGTCATCAGGTTCTGGAGGATTCACTATCTATAGTGATGCATCGGGGAAGGGACTGGGTTGTGTGTTGCAGCAGAATGGGAGGATGATTGCCTATGCTTCCAGGAAATTATGTCCTCATGAGAAGAACTACCCTACCCACGATTTGGAGTTGGCAGCGGTCATCTTTGCTCTAAAGTTATGGAAATACTATTTATACGGAGAGCGTGTGGAGATCTTCACAGACCACAAGAGCTTGAAGTATGTGTTTACCCAAAAAGAGCTAAAAATGAGGCAGAGGAGATGGTTGGAGTTGATGAAAGACTTCGACATATTGTTGCAGTACCATCCAGGAAAGGGGAACGTAGTTGCGGATGCATTGAGCAGGTATCCGGTAGCAATG